>BHFT01025530.1:0-11312 GCA_004320025.1 Laticauda laticaudata
TTTCAGAGCTGTCCCAACTTCAGCAGCTTTAATGGCTGCCTCTTTGCTGCTGGCAAAAAGAGCTTCTCCTGGATCTGTCAGGGACTTTGCGGTATCTCTGGGATCGACAGGATGCGCTCTTTACTTTCACTGTCTCTTCGGGACGGTTTAGATCCGATTGGACCATCCAGGAGCAAAGATATTGACAGCGATCTCAGACCTCCCAGATCGCATGCCGTATCGTCACGATGCCAGCTCCACCCCCCCACTGGAAGACTTTCAAGACCATACTAGGGACTGATTGTCATGAAGAAAACCTACCTATGTAATTGCTGGAAGCTGAGATTAATGGAACATAATCAAACAGAAGAATTCTGCAAAGAAAAGTAGGGGCAAATGCAAAAGCAAGAATAGCAAACCTTTTGGATACCTACCAGAAACAGGTGGAATCTACTTCTGACAAAGGAGGTAATAAAAATACTGACTTGAAGGGTGTCCATATTTCTACTTCTGCCATATTCACAATTTGCCTTACTTTCAGTTTATAAATAACTACACAGAAATACACTGTTCACAATTATGAGGCAAGTGAGTATTTTGACTTTGTCATTTTAATGCATATTTTTCTCTAAGCTGTATAAACTTGAATGCTTACTGGATATCAGGTGATGTTTCATTTGTGTAATGAGGGAGGGTTAGGGTTAGGGTAAAAAGTCTTTCAGAGGGATGCAGCACTCTTGAAATTGGTGAGATATTGGGGCATGATCACAAAACCATCAAACATTTTGTTGCAAATAGTCAACAGGGTCACAAGAAACATGTTGAGAAAAAAAGATGCACATTAACTGCCAAAGATTTGAGAAGAATCAAATGTGAAGCTATCAGGAACCCATTATCCTCCAGTGCTGTGACATTTCAGAACTGAAATGGAGTGCCCAGAAGTATAAAGCTCAGAGACATGGCCAAGGTAAGGAAGGCTGAAACCTGACCACTACTGAACAAGACTCATAAGTTGAAATGGCAAGCCTGGGTCAAGAAATATCTGAAGACAAATTTTTCAAAGGTTTTATGGATTGATGAGGTGAAAGTGACTCTTGATAGACTAGGTGGATGGGCCATGGCTGGATCAGTAACAGGTACAGAGCTTCACTTCAACTCAGATGCCAGCAAGGTTGAACTGGCGTATAGTATGGGGCTGGTATTATTAAAGATGAATTAGTTGGACCTTTTTGGGTTGAAGATGGACTCAAAATCATACCTCCTGCCAGTTTTTAGAAGACACTTTCTTCAAACAATGGTACAGGAAAAAGTCTTCATATTTCAAGAAGACCATGATTTTTATGCAGGACAGTGCTACATTGCATTCATTGCAATACTCCATTCATTGCAATACTAACCAATACTAACTTTCTCCTAAGAAAGCCAAAATCTCATTTTTATTTTTTTAATATTCAGCTTTGAGGTTCATTAACATTTTGAATTGACTGAGAACACTGTAGTTTGTTCAATAATAAAATTAATTGTCTAAAATACAACTTGTCTAATAATTGTGCACACTGTGTAGTAAATTTGCATTCAAATTTGAGGAAAAGTATTAACTTTAATCTTCTATGTAGATCTCAGCTTCTCTTCCATTAGGGAATTAAGTGAAGCACATAATATCAATAGGGGTATCTCACCTTTGCATATAACTGACTGTACAAAGTTTATATTTCTACAAAATCATAAAGTATACTACTTATTTTAAAAGATACTTGATTCCAGTTTTGATAGAAATATGTTTATTTTCTGACTATGTTTTGGTTTATACAATATAAATGCCAAATTCGAACTTTTTAGTTCTGTTAGAAACAGATTCAGCTTCTATTTTATTTTACTGGGACTTCTATGTTGCTCCAATCCAATAGGACTCTTAGTGGCTTACTTTCTCTTCCAATTAAAATACCTCAATATAATAAAATTAAGAAATTAAGCAAAATTATAACAAGGAAAAAATACTAAAGAAAAATCTAAAGATCACTGAGAACAGAATGTCCAAACACGTGCCAAGGAACGGGTTCTAACTTATTCTAGATCCCCTGTTAGGGTTTTCTTTAAAAGCTGAAACATAAATGAATGGGAGGTAGAATTGATGTTTATGGAAAATAATTCATGAATAATCCATACAACTTGGTTACAATACAGCTGAAACCTTGAAAGACAATCAAATGCATCACCACTCAAAAGAAACTTCTAATATGTTTATTAAAGAATAAATTAGATCAATTAGATCCACTCATTAGAATAATCCCATATACACTTTATGCCAAGGTTGAAAACTGGTAACCAGAATGACCACCATGTCCAGTGCAATTTGTGGAACCTTCAACAAATACTGCTGTACAGTTTTTTTCTGCTCAGACTATTTTTACTTATAGGAATATCCATCATGATATTCTTGCTTAATATAAATTCTGCCTCTTGTAAGATATTTAAATGGAAGGGTTCTAGGAATAATATCAACAATACTGCTTTCTAAAAATTATTTCAAAGGTCTTTTTTTTAATCAACTATAGCTTAAAAATCCATATTACACCTATAATTGATTTATTAAACAAACCTGAATTAGTGCCTCTTGTTCATGGAGCAAGAGAAGTTTAGTTCCAGACCCATCTGTTTTCTGTTCCAGCATCAGAGAAAAATGTTCAATACACTTGATTGAGAGTTTTTCTTGAAGGGTT
This sequence comes from Laticauda laticaudata, assembly GCA_004320025.1. Taxonomy (NCBI): domain Eukaryota; kingdom Metazoa; phylum Chordata; class Lepidosauria; order Squamata; family Elapidae; genus Laticauda; species Laticauda laticaudata. The sequence goes on from BHFT01025530.1 coordinate 2,700, forward strand.
AAGATGACATCCTTTATGATACAAGATTAAAATGAAAAAGGAGAAATGAGATAAAAACAAAGACCTAGAATTCATAGTTTTGTAAATTCTCTGTTGAGTGCAAAAACTGGTATGTATGAGCTGTTAATTTTCCATAGGAGAACAATATGTTTATTCACATGATGTATCACGACTTTTTCCCCCTTTGCTAAAACAAGTGGTGGTGGGTTTGGCTAGCATATGATGCATCTGGCCCATGGGCCATGAGTTTGACACCCTGATATAGAAGCTTCCATTGAATTCCATATGACGTTTTTTCCCTTCCTTTTAGTTGGGAAGCATGTCAGATTCTTTGGGACTGCTTGGACAAGTCCCAACTGTTTTCTTGTCAAGGTGTTTCAGAAGTGGTTTGCTGTGGCTGAGAGGAAGTGAGTAGCCCAAGGTCATTCATCTAGTTTTGTACCCAAGGCAGGAAAGAGTTCATGACCTTAATCACTACACCAAACTAGGCCTCAGTATATCTTGTTTTAAAAAAAAAAATACAGGACAGCAGCCTTAGGTTTCAACAACGAGTGGAACAGAAATGACACTGGAGTTCTGAGCAAATGTGCATCAGACTTACTTTATGTTTCATCAAAAACACTGGGACATTCCATCTAACATTTTCTATAGTCTGGACCAAATCTTGTGCATAACTCAGAAACACCACCCATTGAGTTCAAGCTTTTATATCTTGTAGTAAAATTCTATGTATAGTATCTGCATTAATAGGTAAGATTCATTTAATTTCATTGGTTATTTTCAGGTAGGTTACTGGAAATGACGTTGCTCATAATGACTATTAAGTTCATCAGGGTTGACATTTGCTTTTTTTTTTAAACTTTCAAATAAGTGTGTTTCTTGTTTAGCTTCTCTAGTGTTTGCAGATGGACAGTTGCACTTCCCACACAGGTATTCCTTGCTTAACAACCATTTGTTTACTGTTTGAAATTACAACAGTACTGAAAAAAATAACTTACAAATACTTACAACCATTGCAGTGCACGCAAGGTCATATGATTTGAACTTTCCCTGCTGTCTTCAGAGAAGCACAGTCATGTGATATCTTGTTTAATGACCACAGTAATTCACTTAACAACTGTGGCAAAAATAGTTTTAGAACTGGGTGCATTCATGTGATGCTTTGGTAATGCCTGCATCACTTAACAACAAACTTTCCAATCCCCACTGTAGTTGTGAACCAAGGGCTACCTGTACACTCAAAATAAAAGAGGTCATTCTCAAATACATGGAAATACAACTATTCTGTTTTTGGCTCCAGGGTTTTCATGTTACCATATTACCAAAACCGATAGGGAGTAAAGACAAAGAAAAGTACCTGTACTCTGAAAAGTAGCAACACTTTACTAACTTTACTGCATTGTATTGGACTTAGCAGATTACCTAAACTGTGCTTTGGTATGTTATACCACGTTGATAAAATAAAGATTTTGTAAAATAGAAGCCAAACTACAGTATATATTTTATATTGTAATGCTCAGTAGCAGTCAAGCATAGGTATTGAAAACTCATAATAATCTTAGCAATGCTGGATCTTAATTGGGAATTGAACTTTTTTTCTGAATCAAATAATATTTGAAAAGTGGATGCTTTTATATTGGGAATAGATGAACGAAAGGCCAAATGGAGAATTTTGAAAAGTAGCTCAGAATCAAGCAATAGCAACCTCCTTCTATTATGGATAGATGCTATCATCTGAATCTGAGTCAAACCAAACTTCAAGGTGGGTATCTTTCATTGCAACTGTTCAAGGCAGGGCTCCCTCCCTTCCCTTGTGCTTTGACATGATATTGTCAAAGTGAAAATTTTATGTAATGTGTTGAAAACATTGAACTGTATAAACAATGTATATTGTTGTATAAACAACTGTATAAACATAAACAGTTGTATAAACAACTGTATAAACATAAACAATGACAATTTTCAAACAGAAGTAAGGATTGCACCATCTTCTTTAGCAATTTCATGTAGTAGATAATGTGGGGAAATTGTAGATTGGATATATATTTGTGTGTTTTTTTCATATTACTAAATTTGTATTTCCATTTCATTGTGTTATTTATATGATGGGAGATAAGTGAAATAATCAATGAACAAGGATTAAAACCCCCCCAAAATTTTATAGATATAATATTTTCTTATTTTAAAATATTATAGAGATTTCACATAATTGTATTTTTAAAAGTATTCATTTTTCCGAGAAAAAGAGCTTACCTTTATAGAAGTACTGCAATCAAAGCGAAAAGATTTGGTTTGCCCATTTTCAAGATATACTTTCAGAACATTTGGCATAAAAAGAAGTGAATTATCTTTAACTGTTTCCTATTCAAAGAATAATAATTGTGATAAGAATTATCATATTGTCTTAAAAATTAATCTAAATTTTATAGAAAATCATAATATGACTCAACAAAAGCCTTATGTACAGAGAACCTTAAATGTATTGAATCTCACAAAAGAAAATAATTAATTCTGCATTAAAGTTAATTTTGAATGATTATTTTCACATAAAGGTTTGACTTACAAACTATTCTTCAAGATGAATATTCTAATACCCTGATTACACTTTAGGTAATTCATGAGCTTGAACCTTGGATGGAATTTGTTTTCGTAAAGCCTGGATTTACTTCAGAAACAGTATCCCTCATGCCATGGCATGCTATTGTATAAGAAACAGTTTTTAAAATAGAAATCATATATCATGGAATTAAAAAAACAGAATGAAAAAACCCAAATATTTGCAATCGAGATGCTGTTCTATCCTTCTGAATATTCCAAGTTCACCAGTGACAATAACTCCAGGGGGTCCAGTCATTGCAACGATCCAGCATGCCAACTCACTCTCTTTTAAATTGCAAAAACCAGTTCAGTGAAAAGCAAGGGAAGAAGAATCATTAATGTATTTGTATTTTTCACAGGAGTGAGCAAGGGCAAAATCGAGCAGCTGAAATCCAAAGATATCAGAATTGAAATGGCATTCTTTCAAGCGAAGCATGTATAAATTCCTGTACCAGTCAATGATTCTTATGAATTATTCATAGTGAACTGTTGTTTTCTTTGCCAAGAACTAAACACTTCATTGTGCCCTTGGTTTCATAACGCATTTCTTTAAATTATTAAAATGTCTCAGAAAAAAACCACCTTTCTGCTGTACTTTCTGAAATATTTTATTACTCCAGAAAATCTACTCTGAAGATGTTGCATGCCTATAGCACTCAACAATCCCTCAACCATTTTTGAAATAATAAAAAATAATCTCTTGAGGATAGGTGATTTTCACCACAATGTTGATTACATGATGGAGTCCTCTCCGGACTCCATGATTCAATTTTAAATTTGTTTCTTTGAAAATGCAATGACCACACATGTTGTAAAATAATGTATTTAAAAAATTATACCTCATACAAACAATTATCATAGTGATTAACGCTCCATTATACTGTATAACATGTTCACATTAAATGTGTGTGATTTAACATGAAGTTCATTTAAGCAAACAGTCATATAACATAAAGGTAGTGGTGATTGTATCTTGTCTCTGATTTCACACATTTGAATGTCTTTGTGTCTTTAGTGTTTGTGCAGTAAGACTTTCGCATCAGTAATAAATATATTACTCATGCATGCATGAGACAACACACTTAATTTTTTTTGCAAAATGAACGAATGAATCCCATTTGTTCTAGTTAAAACAAGGCTTAAAATTGCACTTACTGAAACTTGGCCATTAACAATGACCTCTTCTGAGAATCGAACTTTGACAGGATTGGACTTCAACCTGGCCTTTTTGGCAGCACTGATAAATGCTGACTTAGGGGACTGGAAAAAGAGGAATGAGAAAAGAAAGAGATCATTTGACAGGTACTTAACTCTCAACCTTTTGTATAGTAAAGCTAATAAATACTTGACTCATTCTTGCCATATACCAATGCTTTTCAGTGTGCTATTTTGTGAAGAAGAGATATAAAAACAATCCATGTTGTCCTCTTCAAAATATGAGATATAAATAAATACAAATATAAAACCTGATGTGGCCCATCATATCTGTTATCATATCTGGACGAACAAATATGTTGGAAGTCAGTGTGTATTTTCCACAAATTCAATTTCAAAGATGAAAAAATAATGCCTGTGGAAAACACAGGACTTTTGTTGAGGGAAGATACCTTTTGGTATATTTTGTTTTGTAGCATCCAGATGGCTAGAAATGTCGCCCTCATTTCCATACATGCAAAGAGAGAAAAAAACTTTTCTTAGAGAGAAAAATGGGAAAATTAACCCTTTATGGGAGCTTAAGGTACCAACTCAGCTCTTAAAAAGCTTATCTCTCAAATTGGGATCCTGGCCTCACCCACTTTTGGAATGTAATTCTGGGCATGTTATACCAATGAAAATTGGGAATCATGGGTTAATGTAAAGCTGTTACATGTCTTTTTGCAATAATAATTCCTGGCTTACAGCTTAAAAAATACATAGACGTGTGTGTGCTCAGAGTCACACAATTTCTCTATAGTTATTCTGCACTGCAATTAAAGTTAACAAAATTATTATGTAGATAATTCTTTAACCATAGAAATATGTTAAAAATATAAAGGACTGCACCTAATGTTTTAGTAGAATAAACAGGTTGTAGTGGTACAGGTAGTTCTCAACTTACAACAGTTCATTTAATGACTGTTCAAAGTTACAACAACACCGGAAAAAGTGATTTATGATCATTTTTCACACGTTGCAGCATCGCATAGTCATGTGTTCAAAATTCAGAAGTGTGGCTGCTGACTCTTATTTATGACAGTTGCAGTGTGCCGCAGCCATGCGACCGTCTTACAAGCAAAGTCAATGGGAGAGTCAGATTCACTTAACAGCTGTGTTACTAGCTTAGCAACTGCAATGATTCACTTAACAATTGTGGCAAGAAAGGTCACAAAATGGGGCAAACCTTACTTAAATGTTTCACTTAGCAACAGAAATGTTGCTCAATTATGGTCATAAGTCGAGGACTATCTGTATTTGCTGGCATACTTTTAAAAACAAAGTTGACACAGACTCGCAAGGCAGAGTTATCTCCATGGCTGGAGATCTTTGGTGCCTCTATGTAGACACAAGATTTACAATTATTGGTTATATTTAATGCTAACCTCACAAACATGTAATGTTTTCTTTAATGTTCAATTGTTCATATGTTCAAATTAAATCATATCAGTCATAAAAGCCAAATGGATTTTGTATTGTGAAAACAATTTTCTCAATTGCTTTAATTTTAATTAATATGTTAAATTTCTTCATATCTGCAATGTGATATAAGAGTAACCATAAATTTATAAACTGACTGTAATTTATTAGAATAATATAGTCTTGCGAAAATCCTTTGCTATTAATGAACAAAGCAGAAAGCATTTATTTCTGCAATATATTAATCAAGAAAACTAGAGTATTTATACATTCCAATAAGAGATGGTATATAATAAAACAGCATAATGATTTGTTTTTTATGAGCAAAAATAAAACAAAAGCATGCTAGAAAAAAATACTTCTGCACTGATCTATGATGCCTTTCCCTAACATGGAGGCAAACTGTCAGTACAACAAGCAAAAGAAGTACCATATTTTTCGGACCATAAGATCAGTGGTGGGATTCAAATTATTTTACTGGTAGCCTGGTGGCTGTGGCAGGGGCAGGATACTGTAATATTTCCAGTGAGAGGCGGGATTTGCTGGTTCTCAAAATTTCCGCTACCAGTTCTCCAGAACTGGTCAGAACCTGCTGAATCCTACCTCTGCATAAGATGCTCCAGACGATAAGACACACCTCGCTTTTGGGGAGGTCAGCTATTCCAGGCTGCGGGGATCACTGCTGCCCATTGCCACCTCCATGCGCCCCATTTTTGGTCTCTGTGCGTCCCATTTTCGGCCTATTCCAGGTGGCAGGGATCACTGCCGTCACCTATCCCTACTCCCTGGAACAACCCAAAAACCGGACATGCAGAGGCTGAAATGGGGTGTGCAGAAGTGGTGATAGGTGGCAGAGGCAATGAACAGCACCAGCGCCAATGGGTGGTGGTGATCCCTGCAACCTGGAACAGCTGATTGGTGGTATTCCGGGATGCAGATTCAACTGACAATCAGCTGCCCATGCTAAATCAGGCTATGCTGAAGCTGACCAGGCTGTTTGCTACAAGGAGGCAAATTGCTGGGAGGCAGAGGCTGGCGGGTGGGCGGGGTTTTGGCAACATTCGCTCTATAAGACGCACAGACATTTCCACCCATTTTTTTGGGGTGGTGGTGGTGTTGCATCTCATAGTCTGAAAAATATTGTATATAGCTGATTAAACCACTGTGAAGAACTTTTACTTTTATGCATAAACTTATAAACTTCATACTACCAAAACATTAATCTACCATAGGTTTGCTTCATCATGACCAATATACATAAAACTAACATACAGAAGAATTGATTTGTCTTCTACTTCCTTTTATCTTCTTTTATTTCTTACCTTGGAAAAAAACTCTTGAAGTTCCTTCTATGTCATATTTGAAGAAATTTGTGTGTGTGTGTTTTTTAAACCCTTATATAAAATCAAAACAATATTTACCCTCTCCTAGCTGTGCCACAAAAACCACAAACTGAAAAGTAGAAGCTCTATAGCAAGGATGTCAAAGTCATGTTATAATAGCGGTGTCATGTGATGTATCGGGACTTTTTCCCCTTTACTAAACCGGGCATGGGCATGATCAGTGTGTGACGCAGCTTCCAAGTTTGACAACCCTGATCTATAGATTTTCCAACTTGACTTGGACAAGTAAGCACTTCATCACTGACATGAGCAAATAAAATGCTGGTAGAGTCTATTATTTGCTCCCATACATGGCAACAGCAATAGCATAGATGACAAGCAACTCTACCACTATTTCATCCATTCACAAAGCTGACAGACTCTGCAATCCATCACATTAATGCTAAACACTGTTTCTTTATTTGACATTGTAGTCATCTCGGTAGGATAGGGATTACATGTGCATGTGTTTTGTGTATGTGTGTATAAATTTAATATATTAAACAATATGGCCAATACTACTGTTTCGTCCCTTGAAAGACCTTCATAGTTATCCAGAATTACATTTTACCAGGTCAATAGTTCAAATTTATCCCTGAATCTAAATACAAAGCACAATAGAGAAATTATCTGACTGGCAATATGCTTAAACTTTTTAAAAAGGCCATTGTAGTTGTAACCTATTTACAAAACAATTGTTTGTAATAATCAAATAATTCCCACAAAAGTGAAGCTTTGAACTGCTTCAAATGATTAAACACATCTTCTTATTAGTATAGATGGCATTCAAATTAACCTATGAATGATTTATTGGATACATCAGAACCACAAAAGAGGAATATTTGGCTTTGCTTATAGTGAAAATGAATGAAGCAAAACTAAACTAACAGACAGTAAATGAATTATACTCAATGTATATCTAGTATGCTTTAATGTTATTTACGTATCTAGTTTTAACAAAGCATAAACTCAAGCTTTATATAATATCCCATGCTATCAAAGCTGCATAGCTTTATTCCTATCCCATATTCCTTGTGCATTTGCTTTATAGAACAAATTGGGATTATATTTTAATTAATATTATATCTTAAATAATAAAGATGATGCAGTCTTCAGTTCAGAAAAGAACAGCCCCAAATAATTCTCAGATCTAAAATATTGTTATATTTTATGACAGTAGCTTTTCCCTCCCACCATTAACTTTACCAATAGTCTCTTGTAATCTTTTTCTCTCTACTACAATTCTGATACTGTTGGCTGAGCAAGTGGGTTTTGAGGGATGTGGTTGGCATACTTGTGTTGTGGCCCACCAGCTGCCAGTACAGCTGGCAGCAGATTCGGACAATGAGGAGGTTGGGGAGCAACTTGGGCCAGTTCTGGAGCCAGTTGGCGAAGGCTCTGATGGATGCTCTGCATCAGACATAGAGATAGAGCCAGGACCATCTGACATTTTCCAGCCACTGGAGAGGCAGCTGCCTTTGGAGGCTGATATGAGTGAGGAGAAAGAACAGCTGGGGTCTGTTTCAGATGCATGTATGCACAGAGCTGTTAGGAGAGGAGGACAAGGAGTCGACTCAAGAAGCAAAGCACACGTGGATGCTGAATGGCCCCTCCCTGGCTGGGGAATAAATAGAACGAAAGGGGAGTGGTTGCTGAAGGAGACAACAGTTTGTATTTATTAAGATTTTGCTCATTATATTTTGTGCCACAGAGACTGCTTGACAGAACTTAATTTGCAGCCTTTTGGCTGGGAGCTCATAGCTGGGAGCTCACAGCTGTTACTGCAGTTAACTCTTTGAAAGACTATTGCCTGGACTTTTCAGTGGGTAAATGCAAATAACAGGTCAATTTGAGTAATGTGTCAGCATTCTAGCTCTCTGAAATAAATACAATGAATGCTGTGATAAAAAATACTATCCAATCTAAAGCCCCTGTCAAACTGAACCAACGGATGCAAAGAGGATGTAAAACGGACAAAAAAGCTTGCCATCCGTTGGAAAACATGATGCATCCATTGTGT
>BHFT01025532.1:0-32885 GCA_004320025.1 Laticauda laticaudata
ACAACTTTAAAAGCACAATTACAATGACGTGGGATAATACCCGAGGGAAGCTGAACAGCACACATGTAAGTACCTGCGAAAACTTAAACACCCACCCACACACACACACCCACACACATATATATATGTGTGTTGTGCGTGTATGTGTTTTTTTAAGTTTTTGCAGGTACTTACATGTATGGTATTCATGTTCGGGTATTTTATAATGATGTAGGAAAATATCCGAACAAAGCTGAATACCATACATACATACATACATACATACATACATTATATATACACACACACAATAATATTCATCACTTATACAAACATTTATGTATTACTTCCCAACATATAATATGTAAATATTGAGGTTTTATTAGTAGGAAGGAAGTCTTTTAGGAATACAAGGTTAGTGACAAAGTTATTCCTTGAGACCAGTGGTCATCTAAGATATAAATGTTTACGGAAAATGGAGATTTCCACCAGTAGCATTAGCTACTGGCTATTTCCAATTATGCAAAGGAGAAGCTATTTTGCTGGTTGCCCCTTCCTGTTGCAGCCCTTTTATTTTAGAGTTTCCTTCCAATCCTCAGAAATGTATTTTTATTGGATTAATACGAAGAAATACACAAATCCTTTCTCCTGAAAATATTAATATCAACCAGTAAGTACTTTGCTCAAATCTTATGGGAAATGTATTTTAGGATTTTGTCATCACCATCATATGGCTGTAGAGATACATTTCAAAATAGTTTAGATTAGACATTTGAGTGTTGGTTTATTTAGCCACAATAGTCACCCAAAAGGAAAAAAAGAAACAAAAATGCACAAGTCAAGTTTTTTTAGGAAAATTAAAGATCTCCTTAAAATAAGTGATTTGTATTATTATTAAATGTATAAGCCATTTGATTCTGTTTTAATTTTGGGTGACATCTAAGTTTAAAATCATAGAATCCAATAATGGAAATGTCTGAAAAATATTTACCATGGAATCTCACACATCAAACATATAAGGGACCACCACCCATTTGAGCTCAAAGTTTGGAGAAGAACCAAGTTTTAAGGGCTTGTTTAAATAAGGTCAGAATGGGGGCTTTATAAATCTCCGGGGAGAATATTGTTTGAAAGAGCAAATGCTATGAGAGAGGTGGCCTACTTCCCATGTCCCATCATGTGATACTGTTTAATTGATGGGTCTTAGGGTATGCCCACTGTGCTGAATTATATAGGATGTGTAGAAACTATAGAACAATGGTCCCCAACCCTTTTGGCACCAGGGACTGGTTTCGTAAAAGACAATTTTTCCACAGACCGGGGCCATGGAGGGGGGCACGGGATGCGCAACCTAGATTCCTTGCATGCACATTTTTGCTTGTCCATGCTCACATGCACCTATGTGGCCCAATTCCTAACAGGCCACGGATCGGTATTGGTCTGCAGCCCAGGAGTTGGGAACCCCTGCTACAGAAGACAGGTAGATAACCAAACCCATACCAGCCTTTATAGTTAATTACTAGCACTTTGAACAATACTTGGAAGCTTACTAACAACCAGGTGAAAAATATGTACAGGTATGATTGCTCGTTTAACAACAGTTCAAAGTTATAACATGCTTGAAAAAGTTACTTACAACTTGTCTTCAAAGTAACAACTGTCCCACCGCCCTGTAGTCATATGATCGCATTTTGGACACTTGACAACCAACTTACATTTACACCTGTTTGCAGTGTCCTGCAATCATGTGATTATGTTTTGTGATTTTTTTTCTGGCAAAAATGCCCATTGGGTGAGCTTGATTTTGACTTATGATCTTGTGATTTGTTTAATGACTGTCACAAAAATGGCTATAGAATAGAGTCTGATAATATAATGACTCAACTTATGACAGCAATGACTTATGACCAAAATTCCAGGCTCTACTGTGGTCATAAGTTGAAGACTACCTGTATCTGTTTAGCAACTTAATATTTCATAGCTCAGAGACACCGAACCTCTTTACAACTTTTAAGTTGCTGAACATTACGTGCTAGTACAACTCATTTAGTGTTTGTAATTTAGACTGCATTACAAACAAATATTGCTCATGATTAATTATCAGAATCACCAAGGGAAACAGGTACCTTAACTGAAATTAGACTACTTTACTAATGCTTTTATTAAGATCCCAATCAATGGGGATTTGAAGAGCAATGGGCAGAATTGATTAGGAACATACTCTTTAAAACTACTTATATTTTCCTTGAAGACATCCAGCTTTTACATCAAGAAACAGCATGAGAAAAATGTTAAACTGAACTTTTACTCAATCGACTTAATGTCAACATAAAGAAAGTATAACTAGTTTTAACAGCAACTAGCAGGATGTCATCATAATACAATGTGAAACTACTTGTTTAATAGACCTACTTGTAATAATTTGCAAAAAATATTTGTGCAATAGCTAAATTGTGCAAGATGAATTATAATAGGGATTTGATATTCACACAAAAATTAAGTGGTGATTCTACAACTATTACTTTGCACCAAATAATGATCCCATTTGATATGATTCAATCAATTTGTATTTCATATTTCTTGTATTTAATGTGGTATAAATATTAACTAATGTGGATGAAAAAAGGAAAGTGCCAGTCAGGCTCTACAGTGGGGATATGTTATCTGGGAAAAGAACAGTTTGTTTTGCATTGCACAAGACTCTTATACCTACATGAATGTATGTATTATGCTAACAGATCCACAGAATGGTCAGTCTGGATCCAACAACACATTATTGCTTCACTGATGAACTACAAACTGCACTGGCTAAGTTCACACAACATCCTAAATCAAACAAAATGATATGATGATTTAGCTAAACCTTAGGATGATTGTGAATCTAACCAGAGTGCTACTTTCCTGATTGATTCACTTTCTTTTGCCAACTGACAAGCCATACAAAATAAGTTTTCCCTATTGAAAGGAAAACATTCAGACATTTGCAAACAGGCATAAATTAGTTAAAATCATGTTGACAAATACTTTGCAAACTTGCAAGATGTAAGAAATGATCTGTCAAAGAAAAGCCAGACAAAATTAAAAAAGCATGGCTTGGAATGCACATCGAAGATTATCACCAAACTGAAATAACAAATGAATCTATAAAAGAAAGCCAAGCTACAGAAAGTTTTACCCACTAAATTAACATTATCACAAAGGATGTAGAATGCAAGCTTATAAGCACTAGACTGGGTGATGACATTATTAGATTCAGCTTTGGAATAATTACTTTCTGTAAGCACAGAAAATGTAGCTTTTAACAGATTTAGCTATTATTTATCTAAATATCAACTCGATACATAAAAATATGCAAGAGCCCCTTTCAATGATAAACAAATTTACCTAACATATTTATTATAGCAGAGGAATCCCATTGTCTTCCATGTGTCATTACTTATGGAGTTAAGAAGGAACATTTGCCTGAATTTAACGAAATACATTAAGCAATTTTACTATTTTGAATATGTTGTTTGCATCTTAACCAAGAAAGTTGCAGAGTTCAGAGATTTTTTTCAGAATTATATGGTGGATCACTGGTGTCAAAAAGTAGTTTGCTTAGTACGATCAATTAATATTGAATAAATTAATCAAATCACTGCAGAAGGCACAAAATAAGAAAATATAAACTTTTTGACAAAGTACTTTAAATTTGAGACAGGGAGTTTAATAATAATGTTTGATTTAACAACAAAAGGTACTGATTCATGCCTTCCCACATTTCACACTCTTTTTTTTAAACATCTTGACAGCCATCTTGCAATTCTTGGATGCATTATTACTAATCAAGATTTGTCAAATAGAGACATGTTAATTTAAGGAAAATTAGTATTAGTAAAAAAAATTTCTGTACTTGTGGTTAGTTGCTTTAACTGTTGTTCAAATATACATATCTTTATAAATGGAAAAGTTGTCAGAAGCAATTAATTTTAATTATTTTTATACAATTTTAGAGAAATAGTTATTTTATAGCTTGTAATAAATAATAAATAATATGAAATGATTGCTGAACCTAGAAAGATTTTGATTTAGCAAAATATTTCTCCTGATGGAACAGAGTTCTTTCTCTCTTAGCAGTGCTTTGCACTGCTAAATCCAATTCCCTAAGGACTGGTTTATTCCTTAAATAGTGAAGTGACAGAAGATTTGACTACAGAAAAAGAAAAAGGGCTCTCTTTCCCATGACTTGAATTACTCCAAATGAAGTACTGCCTTATCAGGAGAAGTCCTGAATCCAAGCCTACGTATTATAGTAATTTCTGGACTGTAATATAGAAGCTAAATTTAACTAGTATTTCATGCCATTCTGAAATTTCACACATTAAGAGAGATCTATGCAGTTCTCACATAAACATCCCTAGAAATATGTACAGTGATGACTAATGTGTAAACTGCCTTTCCAACTTGTATACAAGATATAAGGTAGTCTTTTGGGTTCGAAGAAAACATAAGATAACTCTAAAAAATCTAAGCAATATTAATTGTTGAGGAAGTCAGCATATCTAAACATGCATAACTTATTCAGACTACATTTACCTTGCTTCTGGTCTTCTCTTGACTTTGTTCAATGGCAATATCCTGCCCACCCTGAGAAAAACTCAGGGTGCTGCTAGAGCTATGTTCTTTATGGCTGTCTCCAAACCAAGAGAAAGGCATACAAGTAGGAATAGGTGAATCGGAATCTGAGGCAGATAAATTGTTGTCAGGGTCTTCCAATAATTCTCGGGAACCTCTGAAATATCATGTACATAAAACCATATATCAATATTTACTGTACATGCAAACCAAACTATTTAATGTGTTTGTCACAGTTCTATTTTCACATTCAGTATAACCATTTATAGCACAAAACTTAAATAAATGTAATAAACAGTGAATAAGCTTGGTTTATTATTTTTAAAGCATTTTAAAAATAGTTCTGTTACTAAGAGATTTCTGTCTTATTCTAGCAAACACACAAGAACTGCGAGTGCTGAAAACCTTTTAACGATAACCCTGGAGGACATACACAGAAAATGTGTGTGTGTGTGTGTGTGTGTATAAATAGATAGATAGATATAGATATATATGTAAAAAATATCTGAATATGTTATACTTTTCTTTTTTTAGAAAAGTTTATGAAAGATTGGATATAGAAATAGGCTTTCAGGTGTTATGTTTTCTGTATGGAAAAGATGGCCCACAATTTAATTCATGAAACTCCTTTTTAAATTTCACTATTAGCTTATTTTATTTTTAAAAAAAGATACAGTTAAACTGCTTCAAAACTGTCTGAAAAGATCTCTGGAATCTAAAATTTATAAAGCTATTTATAGATAGCTTTATATTTATAAACATTTATAAAGCTATTTCCAAATTAAAAGAAGCAATGCAAATCTTTTAAAGATACAATTTAAATTGGGTACAATAGGTATATTGACTAATTTATACAATATTCTGAAGTTAAACTCAAGCTCTTCAAACCTTATCTCATTTTTGTAGCATCAGAGGAAACTACAGCAAAATGATATAGTCTTGTTGTTAGACTTTGAATACAGTGCGTAACAAGATACAGGAACTAATTGTTCTGCAAAAATATAAGAACTGGTTCTTAAAATACTATATAAACTACTTCATCCAACTGTACTTTCTCACATGGCTCATAGTTATGCCAAAGAGCGTATAATAAAAGTGGAACATGTATAGTGATTTAGCAATACAATACAAATAGTTTCATCAGAAGGTATAATACTGTAAATGTATGATAAATAACTTAAAAATACCAGTATAAAGCAAGCTGCAGTGCAATTTGAACTTTTAAATATGGAATTAAAAAAGAAAAAATTAAAAATATAGGACATTTGTCCTCTTTTCTATTAAAAAAATCACCTCCAATGAATCTCCACAGACCCTTCTGATGAAGTACAAGGAAAGAAATTCACTGAAGCTTTGTTACAGTAAGTGCTTGGAATTTAGATTTTCTGGAAAAAGATCTTACAATTTATTAAATCTTTAAAAACAACACCATGCAAATAACCTATATGATATAGATGGATGGAATGCTTGCACCTGGCCATTTCTTTTCCTAAAGACTGAAATGTGCAATAAAGTATGCAATACTAACTGTGAATTAATTCAGAAAAAACATTCTAGTTCCAATGAAATACTTCAACTTGGAATGTATCAATAAGATGTATCAATACATGTATCTTATGCATACCTGCTGTCCAGAGAACCCCTTGCATTTTCTTTTTCGTGCTTTTTGCCTTTACCCCCGGATTTTCTTAGCCCCCTGAAATTATATTCAATAACTTAAGCACTTCATAAATCGTAACTGCAATCCTTATTAATGAAGGCAGACTTGAATAGACATGTACAGGATTGAGTTGTTCTAATGTGCTTATATCGTAAGCCAAAATATAGCAGTTTATCACTCTATCACTGATAAACACATACAACACAATGTATGTTACAGTTTGAAACTTTCACAATAGAATATATGCTACACTGAGTACTTTATGAAATTTTATTTGCTGAAGAATGAAAAATGACACATTATGATATAAATTAATATTATAACATAAAGAAAAATGATTTCTTGGCTGCCCAGCTATCACCCAACCCTAGGACATTCCAAAATTCTAGGCCACAAATGACTTGATTTGCTCTTTTTGGAGCATTGTTAATGCTATTAACACCCAGAATTCCTTTGACTTATATACCACCAGTGGTTCTGAATACTTTTCAGCATTAGTTATGTTAAATTGTGTTTTACCTTCAATTTGCTATGTAACAAAAAAACCCCTGATAGTTATCTTTCTAGCTTTTAGGCTACTTCAATCACATTATATGCAAAGTTCTAGCTCTCTGGAGAAAAAGTAGAGAAGTTCCACTTTTAATTAAATCTAGATACAAATGATAGCCTCTTTACAATGTTAAAAGTCTGAACGAAATAATTTGGTTTCATTATTTAAATGTATACAAGTAGTCCTCCCTTAGCAAGCACAATTGGGTGCAGAATTTTGGTCATAGGCTCGCCTGAGACCTGCCTTGATTTTTATCACTATTTTTACAATGGTTGTATAAGTAGTCACTATGGTTGGTAAAGTGGATCACCTGTTCATTAACAGAATCCATTCTTTTGATTGGTTATTTTTTTGCTGAAAAATGCCAGAAATTGGCAAAAAATGTCACAAATTATAGAGTCATGGTGATGGGATGCTACAACCAGTCATAAAAAGAAGCCAGTTGGCAAGCTCCCAAAATGTGATTATATGACCATACAGAGGGGAGTTTTAACTTTGAGGTTGGGTCATAATTTTGAGTCCATCATAACTTTGAAAGGTCATTAAGTAACTGGTTATTAAGCAAGGACTGCCTGTATCGTGTATATAATACACACTGATCATATTTCATTCATATACTGTTAAGGAGCAAAAAAAGAAAATTAATTTAAAACTAACTTAAGTCAAAATAAAATCCAAAACTCAATCTTTGAAGATAAGTAATACTCTGGTGGCATAAGGCCACAAAAAGTTTCACATGATAATAGAAGAAATTCCTGGACATGCTTGAAGAGATATTTTAATAAATGTATTATTAGCAACAATAATTATTCAGGTGAATGTCCAACTTTGAATGTAAGAGTGGTAGTTTAATAAACCAATGCAAGAATATTAACTTTCTGTTGTTAAAACCAAAAAAGTCATACCCAAAATCTGGAAAACGTCTTTTGTATTTCCCCACAGAAGGACCATCCCCTAATTCAGCCTTTTCTTCAGCTCTTTTGTCATCTGTAATAAATATATTTACTGACATAAATTATGTATTATAATGATAATTTAATCAAATGAGGAGAGAAAATAGAGCAATTCTACATAAGAATAAACAAGATTTTACTGAGCAACACTTTAAGGTGATAATGCTGAACTCACAGATCTTAAGAACAGTGAATAAAGTACAGTAAATAATTAATAGGAATAGGAAAATTAAAATAAGCTTTTCTCCAAGATATAAAAAAAGACACCATGTTTTTAAAGAACAGAGTCTGAAACAAACTGAGAATTATCTTTGCAATTACCAATGCTGAAGGTAAATAAAGATAGCTAGTTCTCAAGACAGGGCCTAGTAGCTACAAGTTGTCTATTCAAGTTTGAAAAAGGAAAATAGTAAGACAGGAAATGATGCCCACTTAAAAGTCAAGGAGGAAAAATCCTACTGTTGTCTTGTCCAATAAAAAACTGGGCAATGTTGGGCCAGTGAATTTCTCTCAGCCCAATCCACCTCATAGGACTGTTATAGGAAATAGAAGGAAGATGTGTGGGATATATTCATCATTTTTGAGTTATTTGTAAAAATAATAAAGGCAGGATACAAACAAATAAGTTCCCAATAGCATCTGAAATAGTTTAAAATCTAGCCATCAATGACAAGAACCTCTACTGCTCAGAGAAAAAGCAATCAGGACAGCTTTAGGAAATTGTATGAATCCCCTCAAGCCAGAATGTTTAGAGTGCTTAATGATAGCTAAGTATTGAAAAGCCTTTTCGTTATTCTAATTTTTCCATCAGCAGTTTTTAAATGCCAATATAGGCAGGTCCACAGAGAGAGAGAGATTCTGTTCATAGAGCTCAGGGTCCATTAATCCTTGTCTCATGACTCACTTCACTGCATTTTCTATAGATTTCTTAGAAGCTGTTTACTGTATTAGACCTTTTATTGCCAGGCCGCTCAGGTGAATTTTACGTTCAATATCTCTTATCAAATAAAGATTTCAAAATAACAGTTGCTAAAATTGTATTATTAGCATTTATAACATGAGCTAATATAGTTAAAACATAGGTAAGGTAAAGAATGATAAACAAAACAATATTATCATTTCCTTTCTTTTTCTTCTTCTGCCCTCTTTTTAAACAATTTAAGACCTGGATTATTAAGGTAAAACATATATCTGTGCATCTGTAATACTACTTAATATCCTCTTTCTTTTTAAATTAGACGACATAAAACCTTAATAAAAACTTTTACTTCTGACATGACTTAATACTACATTATCCCACACTGCAACTGTTTCCAAACGCATCCAATTTCCAGTCAACTGCTGTACATTTGTGGATGAAAGAAAGTTTGGTGTTCATCCTATACTGTAAAGCTTCAATGATAATGAAAGCATTGTGAAGTAATGGCGGGATAAGTAGGGGCTTGAACAAAAAAGGTTCAAGAAAATAAATATATATATATCTTAAACTCCATAAAAATTCTCAAATCTTCAGGACATGCAAAAATTAAGATTTTAAGAATCTTGAATAAACTGCAGCAAAATTGGAAGATTGGGATTATAAATGAGAAGTAAAAAGTTGCTCAGTAATATTGAAAATATTTTCTTTGTGAAACCTTTTTGTAACAAACAAGGCCTTAAAATTGCATTAATAAGTAGGTCCAAGCATTGACAATATTCCATGAAGTCTTGTCAAAAACAAGCTACTTCAAAAATTGGTTAAAAATACTGTTGCAAATCAATTTTAATTTTTCTTTCCAGTGCTGTTTAATTTTTCTGATCAACTCCCACGCTCTCTAAATCCGGTCTTTTTGTAAGTATCTTGATATATTCCAAATACTGGGGATACAGCCAAGAAAAATATGCACACACTGTATTTACCATACTGCAATAGAACCAGAGTTATATTAATAATCTTGTTGATGTCGGCCCCAAGTGCAATAATAACAGGATACAGTCAAACTATACGTGTTTACATTCTGACTCCTGAGGGAATCTACAATTACCCAAACATTAATTGTAGTCACCTCTTTTCAAACATTTGAGGTATCCAATATACATGACGTATGCTGTTGTATCAAAATCATTTTAAGATAATAGGAAAAAAATTCATATTATTTAATGTGATCCTCCATTAATTTTCTCAGATTAAGATCTTTAAGTTCTTTATAGCCAAGGCCTAGAGGTAACTACTATGAAATTCCTCCAAACTTACTATAAAGAGTTGTAAGCTAAAGAGCAACAGATAACTTTTCTGGAACCTTTAACCATTATGGTGCTTCAAAAGGAACAACTATATGTTCGTTTAAAATGAAATAAACTACAACTTCATTTACAATGAAATAAATTAAGTAATGTACTTAACTTGGATATATTGCTAAGAAACAGGGTGAGATTTTTTTAAAAAAATTACGGTCTTAAAAACACATTCCTCAGAATTTTGACCCAAAGTGATAATAGTATTAGAGTTGAAACACACACACACGCACAAATATTAGATGCTATTTTGAATATTTTATTACGTTACAGAACCATCAAGCTTATTATAACAATGAGATAAAATACAGTGCAGCAAGATGACCCCCTCCCCAAAAGGCAAGAACAATGCACCTGTCAGCTTTGGAAACCATATTAGCACTAGAAGCTTCCACGCTGCCAAATTCTTGAACTTGGAAAGTTGGGAGGGGGGATTTCATAGAGCGTATATAGTTAGACATAGCATTCTTCTTTAAAGTCAAGGTCATGTTATTCCTGCACCTGGTTGAGGAGTGGTTGAAGGAATGTCTCAAGTTGGAATGGATGGTGATTGGGGCATGTGATGGAATGGTGGATGCAGGGGGTGGATTTGTAATTTTTACTTATTGGAGGAAAATCTGGAAATTTCAGATTCAGGTTTTCTCAGATGTGCCAGTATAACTACTCTAATAAAAGGAAACTTTGAGAAAATGCCTGTCTCAGAGTTTTTAACTGGAATTGGGTTTTTCTGGAACCCTGACAGCACCATTTTAAAATTCAGGATATTCTGGTCCACATAGTATACACTAAATTAATTTGTTATTAGTAAAGCATAAATTCTACAGGCTGCATGTGCACACTTACCAATGGCTTGTATTATCTCAAAGTCTTTGTCTGCCAGAAATATATTTTTAACTGTGATTATCCATGATATTTTATGGTTAAATGGTTCAGTTATATCTGTGACCCAATTGATGTTACAGTAATACCTTGGTACTCAAGTTTAATTGGTTCCAGGAGGCATAATGAGTACTAAAATGATGAGTATCAAACAATTTTTCCCATAAGGAATAATTTACTGAGTCACAAAGTAGCTGACATCAGCAAGCTCTAGCTTGTGATCGAATATCAAACGAGTACCAGGACAAAATTTGCACACCAAAATGCACTGATTAGCAAATTTAATGAGTTTCAAAGCAGTTGAGTACCAAGATACCAAGCTGGCGGGAATAGCCAACATTCCAGAAGATAGGCTTAAGACACAGATGATCTTGACAGACTTGAACATTGGGCATGATCGAACAAAGTGAAATTTAATGGTGAAAAAAGTATGAGTCTACATTTAGGCAAGAAAAACCAAATGCACAGGTATAGTATAGGTGATATCTGACTCAACAGTAATAACTGTGAGAGAAATCTTAATAGTCCTAGTGGATAATCACTTAAATGTGAGCCAGCAGTGTGCTGCAGCTGCAAAAAAGGCAATGCAGTCCTAGGCTACATTAACAGAGGGATAGAATGAAGATCACGTGAAGTGTTAATATCACTTTATAATACCTTGGCAAGATCACACTTGTAAGAAAGATATTGAGATTCTAAAATGGGTGCAGAGGAGAGCAACAAAGATGATTAGGAGATTGGAGGCTAATACATATAAAGAATGGTTGCAGGAACTGAGTATGTCTAATTTAATGAAAAGAAGGACTAGGGGTGGCATGATAGCAGTATTCCAATATCTCAGGGGTTGCCACAAAGAAGAGGGAGTCAAGCTATTCTCCAAAGCACCTGAAGGCAGGACAAGAAGCAATGGGTGGAAACTGATAAAGGAGAGAAGCATCCTAGAACTAAGGAGAAATTTCCTGACAGAAACTTAATCAGAGGAACAACTTACCTCCAGAAGTTGTGAATGCTCCAACACTGGAAGTTTTTAAGAGGAGATTGGATAACCATTTGTCCGAAATGGTGTAGGGGTTACCTGCCTGAGCAAGGGGCTGGACTAGAAGACCTCCAAAGTCCCTTCCAACTCTGTTATTCTATTAAGATACCACTGTACTTTTTTAAAAAAACTTTTTGCCTTGCATAGTTGAAGGGTCCACTCCAGAGGTGTTATTCAGCAGGTTCTGACCAGTTCTGGAGAACTGGTAGCGGAAATTTTGAGTAGTTCGGAGAACCGGCAAATCCCACCTCTGACTGGCCCCACCTCAATCTATTCTCTGGCTCCCGAGTCCCAGCTGATCAGTTGGAACTTCTTTTGTTGCCCTGCACAGGAGAACGGAGCTGGAAAGTGGGTTAGTGGGGTGGGAAGAGAATGGAGATTTTACAGTATCCTTCCTCTGCCATGCTCACCAAACCATACCCACAGAACCGGTAGTAAAAAAATTTGAATCCCACCACTGGTCCACTCATTTTAAACTGGTATTGCCCAGTCCTACATATCACTTGCCAAAATTTCAACAGGGTGTGTGACAATAACTCTCAATTTGAGCCACAGTGACGCTTATTCCAGATAGTAGTCAACATTATAAGAAACAAGAATGATCTGGAACATGTGGGAAGTGAAATCCACAACTCTTAGTAGGTACTTGTAATTTATGCAGTGAAATCTTCCTGGAAGTCCTTGCCATAGAAATATATACATTACTTACAAATTACAAATGTTTAAGGTAATTGGATGGAATAAAAAAAGATGTAAAAGCCTCTTAAAATATAAGTCAACTGCTGTGTTGCATTTATCTTTAAGTATACATCTTATACCAAATACTCAAAGTAATAATTGATTATCTGTCTGGATTATCTTTCACCTCCAAAATGGGAAAAGGTCATCATACTGTTGGAATTTTTATGTTGTGATAAAGAAGTCAATATATAAACTAAAATGTCCAGTCCTTACTTTTCTAAATGTTGTTACAGCATCAAGTGATTTACTGCAAATTATAGGGTTATAATATATTAATAAGACTGGAGATAGACATTTCTAGTCTATAAAATGCAAAATATCATCAGCATATAATAAAAATGAGGGCAATCTTCATCTATACCATGCTGTAAATTGAAGAAAAGAGAGGCCCACTATTCTAACAAATCAAGATTTACAGGTTAAAGCAATCTAAAATTAAAAAAATCAACAAGAATCTCAAATACAGGTAATCCTCGGCTTACAATGGCAATTTGGATCAATATTGCCATCACTATGCTCTCCAGTCATAAAATGACATCAAGTGACCTTATCACTTAGCAAGAGCAGTTCATGTCACTCTTGTGAAGCAAGATTAAGTGAGGACCTCACATAACTGTGACTTCCTTCTAGCTTCCTGACTTTGCTTGTGGGAAGGTTACTTCTGATGAGGAATGGTGGCCTAAGGCTCTGAGGACAGCAGGAGGCATTATGGCCAAAAGGCAATTAAATACAATATCCAGGTTGCTGAATTCTCTCTGGAGCAAGGAGAGATCTTCAGATTATGAACTGCATATGAACTTCAGACAGCTGGGGGTGGGATTTGTCAGTAGAAGGCAAAACTGCACCTTTTTACAATGTCTTACAAACAACTGAGAATCCTCAGTTTGCAATGAGCTCAGTAGTCTTTTATGGACTCAAGGTTCAACCAAACCTGAGCTTTTTAATTACTTTGGAGTGTATTTTTATTGCTCATTAAAGATTGAAAACCTTGAGGACTGCAAGCCTAGTTTTATTACTTTTATCTGTATATTCTTGAATAATATTATTGGGGAAATAACTGCAAGGATGCTATAATAACTGGAACTTTGAGGACCTGTTGGGCCTAGATCAGCCAAAGTTCAGTCTTTATTTACATATATTGCATAGATAGAATTTTGCCAGACTAAACCTATCCTATCCTAACCTAACAAATATATCCTGTGAGATTCTAGGCAGTGGCTTTTCTCTTCCACTTCCCATGAACCAGTTCTAGACTATGTTTGTCTCCCCCTCTCACACACCTTTTTAGAATGTGCTCCCTCCTTCTGGGAACTTCCTAGGTTATTGTAGTCTGTCACATCACCTTCCCTTTTGTAGACACATTCCATCACAGTACCACTTTTCAGCATTCTCATAATTTGGAATGCCACTGAATGAATGGCTATAAACAAAGGATTACCATTAAATCAAAGACACTTCAAAAATTGCCAAACTACTCCATTATTTTATCAAGCATTCTTTTTCAAGCAGATTTCAAAATAATTCCAGAATAGTTTTTCTCCTAGATTATGTTCATTCAAAATGTTTATAGTGTTTCTCAAAATTCATATCTGGTTCTTCATTATCATTATGAAAGAAAATGCAACATGTAACAATCACAACCTCTTGATCCCTACTTTCATGTATTACCACAACCTACATATACCAATTTATATACATCGGTGCTTTCATTCAATTAAATTTACACTTTCATATGTGAATTCATTACTTCACAAGATCATCCTACCTTCAGATTTATTATATTTTTTGACAATTTCAGATAGATAAATACAGGTAGTCCTCAAACTGTGACCACTACTGAGCACAAAATTTATGTTGCTAAGTGAGACATTTGTAAAGTGAATTTTGCCTCATTTTACAACCTTTCCTGCCATTTTTAAAGATAATTGCTTCAGTTGTTAAGTTAGTGCCCTGGTTATTAAGCAGCCCTGCCAACTCTCACGGTTCTGCCGTGAGTCTCACGATTTTTTGTCATTTCTCACGGTTTCACGACAAGGCTCCTCAATCTCACGCCGAATTTAAAATGCTTTTTTTTNACGGGAAAGCGATCGCAATCGTATAAACATGGTGAAAAGAGGTGGTGATTTTTCAATAGAAGAAAGCTGCATCTTCTTACAACAGGGAACACAAATAAAACATTTAAATAAACTGACTTTCCTTGATGGAAAATCTTGATCAGGAAAAAAATAGAATCTCACTATTTTTTATAGAATCTCCAGATTTTTTTTCATGGGTCTCCAGATTTTCCTTTATCAGGGGTTGGCAGGTCTATATTAAGTGAATCTGTTTTCCCATTGATTTTGCCTGTCAGAAAGGTGATCACGTGACCCTAGGACACAGCATCCCATGTCTAATGATCCCATTAGCATTGTGATGATGCAAAAGTTATAACTGAAAAGCGGTCGTAAATAACTTTTTTCAGTGCCGTTGTAACTTTGAACAGTCACTACATGGACTGTTGTCAGTCGAGGACTACCTGTAATCTATTTTCTGTCTTTCGTTTCATTGTAATTCAAGACTTTCCCATTCACTCTTTTTCTGTCTTGAATCACATTCTTCCATATGCTATGGTCATTACTAAATTGGCTCATATGTTAATACTGGCTTCTGTTACTCATCTTAATTTTAATCTATCAAAGCTGTCACATAAGGCAATTGATTTAAGATCTCATCAGAAATTTATATTTTTGAGTTATTCTTCATTTAAAATGGCAGGAAAAGAGGGACGATAGATATAAGATGAAAAGGAGATAATTAAACAATTTAAAACTTTTGAAAAATTATTGAAACAATGTAATTTGAAAATTAATATAAAGGGACAATGTAAAGCATTTATTATGTCCCTTGATACTTTAGCAGTCTCTGGATGTATACGTAAACTGAAGAATTCTTATACATCATATACATGTAAATTAAATTATCAGGTTAAACGGATAATTTAATATAAACAAATAAACAAAATTATTAAGTAAAGTTTGATAAATATAAAAGTAATTTTAAATATGGAATTGGAACATCATATATAGCAAAACCAGTATATTTCCGATTTAAGATGCAATATGTTTCTTCTTACTTAAGGATAAATTTAGTCCAACAAAAAATTATTTTGGGGAATACTAGATTTCTCAACTATTGTTTAAAAAATATTGACTATCATCTTTTTTTTTTGAATGTCAGAGGTGCAATTCAGAAGAATATCAATTGGGTGTTTTAGGCATATCTCTTGGTTACCATGATGCATCAGATTCATGGAGGTAAGTAAGTAAATAAGTAAATAAGTATGTAAGATGTTAATATCTCCCAAATCTGACACTTGCCTATGCATGAAGAGCAAAATATATCTTGCTTGGATAGTAGTGAAAAACATAATTGTACATTCTGAGAAAAAATATGTTTACAGATCTTAAAATTGGTTTAATAATGTATGTCAGAGTAGCATTCAAGATAGCCTTGTTTCAGTGGAAAGATAGGATGGAATAATATGATCCCATTATAGTCTAGGTTTAACACACATTTAAAAACTGAAGAGTTTGTCATTTATTATTTTGAAACTACAATTGCTTTTTCCAATTCTTTAGTTTTCAGTGGTTTGTTTATAGCTATAATATAAAATATATCTACACATTCTTGCACATCCCATCACCCACAACAGGAAATAAATTGTCAAATCAGCACATTTCTGGGAAAATAAAACCAAGGCTATAAATTATCTTTTTATTTTGTGAAAAACACTGCAAAAAAAAAAACCAAAATATTAAAAAGGACATTTAATGTTTTGTTTTTGTTGCACTGTTTTTAGAAAATAAGAGGTGATAAAACTGTTGATTATCACTTGAGAGAAGACTACTTCTCCTTATGCTGCCTCTGTGTCAGGGGAAGAAAAACCAACATGGTGGCAGGGAAGGCCTGTGTAGGAAGAAGAATAATCCCACCAAAATAAGGATGGTTCACACAGGGGCAATGAACAATTACCACGAACCTAATACGTACATGATTGTCTTAGTGAGGGGATATCAACTGATACACATCCATTTCTGAATGAGAAAAAAATCTTTTCCATCTTTCATTTATATTACATGCAATGTAAATCATTTTATAAAAATATTCTGAGAGCAATATACAAGAATAGAATCCATAGTAATTTTGTAACACATAAAGGCAGAATATTTATTCAGTGTAATCTTTACATGGGGCCA
The DNA here is from genome assembly GCA_004320025.1 of Laticauda laticaudata. Taxonomy (NCBI): domain Eukaryota; kingdom Metazoa; phylum Chordata; class Lepidosauria; order Squamata; family Elapidae; genus Laticauda; species Laticauda laticaudata. The sequence goes on from BHFT01025532.1 coordinate 16,922, forward strand.
TTTCAATTACTGGGTTCCTTTAGGATCCACAACTGGAAAAATCTCTACTAAAGGACCGGTCCCACTGGCCGACGGACGCAAAACGAATGCATAAAGAACACAGCAGACGAGCAAAATTTCGGGGGTGGCTCTATCTGTTGTCATCCACTCCAAAAAGTGGCGAAAATTTGCATAAACAGAACGGAAAGGAATGGAAAAGAACGGACGTGGGTAGTATGTAGTGGGGATGTTAAGGGGATGTTCATTGGAAGCCTAGCAGATGAAAGTGGATGGAAGCGGATGACACCTCTGAAGGGGTTCCAGGGGAGAATTGCGAAGCGGACGCATAGCGGAAGGGGCAGATACATAGCAGATGAAGTGGATGCATCACGGACGCCTATAGGAAACAAAGAGGATGCCGCGCGGATGTATATCGGATGCAAAGCGTTCACTGCACATGCAGGGAGTATGAATTGCGTCAGCTCCGCAGTCCGCAGATATAAAAGGATGCAGCACACACGCAGTCAACATACAGGGGGAAAGACATGCTGCCACATACATCTTACAGGAACACCATGCGTTCGTCAGTCAGGCAAGAAGGGAAGCCCGTGCCTACTTGTTCAAGCCCTGGCAAGGTGAAGAAGGCAGAACCAGCATCCCACCCCCTGGCACTGACTTTGAAGCTGCTGCTGCTGCTGTAGTGGACCAGCCCCAAGCGCTCAAAGCCCTGCTGCTGAAGGCCCTGCTGCTCAAGCCCTGAAGGCCCTGCTGAAGCCCCTGCCAGAGGGAGGAAGAGGCAAGTGAAGGAGAAGGGAGAGAGGAAAACAGTTACACCGTTTCCGAGGAGCATGAGGAGCAGGTGCTGGAATGGCTAGGGAGAACGAGTACCTGTGGAGAAAGGGCCACAGACGTGTATGCGGACACCAAGAAGAAGCAGGCAGCTTGGAGAGACAAGCAGCAGAGCCTGGGGTACACTGCAGATGTACTCCTGGGATGGTGGAATGCACATGCACACCTGGTAATGGCAAAGCTACACCCTCAAGAAATCCGGGCAGGCCTGGCTGTCAAGCTCATGACTGGGAGATGTACGTTCATGGCTAAGTGCAGTTTCCTGGAGGGTTGAGATCCGCCACCGAGGAGCAGCCCCCTTGACACCCTCTCCCTTCAGATAGTCCACAGACAGCCAGTCCTCTTCCAGCCAGAGCCACGCGAGTCTGTCCTGGCATGTGTGCTTCAGAGTGCCCCACAGCAGAGAACCCCCCCGACATGCATCCCCATGCCGGTGACTTGGAGGATCCCGTGGAGATGACGCCCTGCTGTCACAAATGGAGGAAGAAGCAGCAGCCACCAGAGGCCAACCCACCCTCACCCCCATCCCAGCTCCAGAGGATGCAGCAGAGAGGCAGACTGGAGGGCAGGACCACAGTGTGCTGTTGGAGATCAGGGACACAATGAAGACCAGCACAGACAACTCTCTCTCTCAGCTAGTCCACTGCGACATACCATCCTCAGACCGGAAGCCCTTCATCACCTTCGTGAGCCAGACCCTGAGGGACCTGCCCAAGGCCCAGTTACCAGGTGATGAAGCAGAAGATCACAGCACTTCTGCACAACCCTCAAGGCCCAGCTGAAGCTGCTCCTACCCGGTCCAGGTCTGCTCCTCCACCCCCAGGCGATGTCACAGCCTTCCACGGCTTTCAACAGCCCTCACCTACCAAGGCTACGACTACCAGGACTTCCCACAGCAGAAGCAGCAACTTCCCAGTCCAGGCCCAGGTTCATCGCACGCCACAGACGCCAGTCCTCACCCAGCTTGCAGACCAGACAGCCCCACTACACCCTCCTTCCTCCACCCCACAGCAAGCCCATCAACAACAGACAATCATGTTCATCAGTCTTGGGCCTCACATCTCACGTCCTTGATGAAGCGCCTCTCAACCTACGGGACTGAGTCACTCTTGGATAGCTTTCCCTGAACACACCACCACCTGTTGTAACCCTCGGCGCCAGAGCACCCAATTGGTGCCTCAGCACTCAAGCCACAGCCACCTCCACAGTCCCTGCCCGCTTAACAGCTGAGACCATTGGACATGACTCAGAGTGACTGAGAATAGTGTCAGAGATGAGTTGTTTACTTGTTAACGTTTATCTTGGCTAAGACGCTTTACTTTGGTTCATTATTGCTCTATTTAATAAAGTCATAAAGTTTACCCTAAGTAGTTAATAAGGTTTTATCTGTTGCTTAAGGACTTAGTTTACTTGGTTTCATTTTTTTTACTTAAAATAAAGTGTTGGTGAAAACTTGAAAAAATGATTAAGCCTTTGCATGCTTTGTGGATAAGATAAGGATAGTTGTGGGAGATAAACCTCCAGTGCAAAAGCATAGTGGACTGTATGCCGTCCCACCATCCCAAGCGCATCCAATGACTTTTCTCCCCCTTTTTATAGACAATATCGGTTGTCCACTATGGGGCCTTCTACATTACTCTAGACATTACTGCAGACATCCTAAATATAACAGAGATAGCATTCCCAGATACAAAACGGTTTTGTCCATTTTGAATACTTTATATATTGAGGTGCATACGCTTACATCCTTCTATTTCATGCTACTTACGCTGTCTAGACGTTCCGTGTACCTTTTGGTTTCCTCCCTCTTCCGTTTTCAGCTGAGTGCGGATGTGAGTTGAGGGGACTGCCCAGACGACTGCAGGAGATACAGCGGACGTTTTAACGGATGATACGGACATAGAATGTTTGTTGCCCATATATGTCGCAAATTGTACATCGTACACGGCGGAAAGTTCATCCTTCACAAAGTGTTGTGCAGTCGTCAAAACGTCTTGCGTGTGATGAAATCGCACGTGGACAGATGCCGACGGATAGAGTGTTATTGCAAACACATATGCGTGAAGGGGGGTACACAATGGATGCATATGATTTTTCCAAACGGATGGCAAGCTTTTTTTAACGTTACATCCTCTTTGCATCGAAGTTGCAGTGTGGACTGGGCCTTAAGGAGCTATGACTGATTTTCCATGGACAAATCCCTTCTTCCAAACTTTTAAGGGTTTACCCTTTTTAAACCTTGATTTACAAGGCTTTTTAAAAAAGTTAAACTATTATCAAATATGACCCGTGCCCTAAACTTGCTTTAATGAGCAATCTCATACGTAGAGTCTCTATAACTGTGATATTTAGTCTCTCATTACCTAATTTTATGCTCCTTCTCCACCAGTGGTTGGGATTCAAATTTTTTACTATTGGTTCTGTGGGCGCTGGCTTATTAGTGGGGTGAGCTTGGTGGTCATGTGATTGGAGGGCTGGCTTGGTGTCATAAGACTGGTATGGGCGTGGGCCAACTTGAGGTCACTCCGTCAGGGGTGCCTTGCCTGCCTCAAAGAGATACATATTCCCTCTCTAGTTCACTATTACTGAACATCTAACAACCACTATTTAATCTATGTATAGTATACTATATATGTACATACATATTTATATAATAACAGTGTGGTGTAAAGGCACACAAAAAGTATACCAATGTATCTACTATTATACACATACATACAGAGCCTTCTAAAAACTTATAGCACTTTCAACCTCACTGCATTTGGAAAAACACACCCATAGTCCACTTTACACCACACAGTTTACGATAACCTCTGAACAATTAGAAACATTGCATACACCTTCCAGATTTACTTCCCTAGCCTGCCACATGACCGTTATACACCAGGACGAGATAATCATGGATTGAGTAAAATGTGGGAAACTCACTTTAACAACCAAAATTTTGAGGCTACAAATTGTTCGTCATAGTGAAAGGACTATCATCTGCCTTCCTCTGCATGGCATGTCTTGTCCTAGTCAACTCCTCTGCCCCAATTTTCCTCATCTGTTAGAGGCCACCAAATAATCCAGATTCCAGATACATATAAGGTCTCCTGCTCGAGCAGGGGGTTGGACTAGATGGCTCTTCATCTAACTCTGCTATTCTATGATTTTTCAGATCTTCTGCTGGCGCAGCGTTGGACAGAACAGGGGTCTTCAAACTGACAGCTTAAGATATTTGTGGACTTAAACTCTCAGAATTCCTCCTCCATTGTTTACCTCAGGAATTCCGGAGCTGACCAAGTGCCACAAGTTTAAACTTGCCCAATTTTGAAAGCACCCTGAGCGAAGAAGATGTGCTCCTACGATGATTCCCTCAATCGCCCATGATGCCATGTGCCTGTTTCAAAAAAGTTCTTTCTGAATCAGCCAGGTTTGTGTCCTTCCTTCTCTCCTTTTATCTCTCTCCCTCCTCCTTCCACCTATCTTATCCATCCATCTATATATTAGCTCATTCACTTTCATCCTCCCTCTCTTTTCTCTTTCTTCCCTTCCTTCCACAGCCCAGTCTTTTCTGTATTTCTTTTCTTCTTTTTCTTTCTTTTTCTTTTTCCCTTTTCTCTTTTTTCTTCTCTTTTATTCTCTCTCTTCTTCTCTCTCTTTGCACTCTCTCTCCCTCTCTTTCTGTCTCTTTTCCTCTTCTCCTCTTCCCTCTCTTTCTCTCTCTCTTTCTCTTTTCCCTCCCTCTTTCTCTTTCCTTTCTCTTTCTACTCCCTTCCCGTCCTCCTTCCCTTCTCTTCCTTCTAAAAGTAGGAGAGGAACCCACCTGAAACATTACACAGGCTTCCATAGCCACCCACCTGAAACAAACAAACACACACATACCACACACATGCTTTCAAGTTGCTCCGGCAGCATCACTCGTACAAGGGTTCTTCCTGGCCAGGTCTTCCGTGCAGGCAAGGCTTCGGGTCCAACCAAAGGGGCCACAGGTGAGACTTCTCTCCCTCCCACTTTGTGCGAAAGTGTAAGAGCTGGGAAAAATATAAGCCTAAAGACCCACCTGAAAAACACACACACACACACACACTTCCCAATCGCCCACCTAAAACACACACAAACACACATGTTTCCAAGCACCCATCTGAAAACACACAGCGTTTTAGAAGTGCCCCAGCATCGCTCGTTACAAGGGTTTCTCCCAACAGTCTCTGGTCCCGCGTTGCCTGAAAAAGCCAGCAGGCAAGGCTTCCAGGATCCAACAAAGGAGCACGGCGGGACTTTTCTCCCCTCCCCGTTTTGGGGCTGGGAAATTTCAGCAAGGCATGTGCTGCAGCCTGCCCCCCTCCCCCCCGGCAGCTCTGGGCTAGGCAGCTTTCCCAACTGCCTGAAACCTTACCTTCCTTCCTCCCTCACCAAAGAAAACAGGCGGTGGCTATAGGCTTCTAGCAGGGGCTTTGCTCCACTTCTCCAATGCGCTGCCACAGCATTCTAGGCACTGACCATGCAGGTCCACCCATTGAGCCTACTGCATCGAAGGGACTTGCCCAAGCAAATCTGAGCACAGTGATGCAGCCCTCTGAAAGAGGCAGCTGGAGGCAACTTCTTTTCAGTCTCTTTTCCAGTGCAACTGGCTGGCTGCTCCCCTCCTTCTCTGCCTGTTTGTTCTGTATGGCCGAGGAAGAGGACAGTAGTCAGCTGGTTGGGGGAGATTTTTTGTGCTGTGAAAGAGGCTGCTGGACATGTAGTCACCTACTGGCTGGCTGGGCCAGCCTGGAAGAGGCGCATGCGCTGGGAGAAGGAAGAAAGCGTGCTCCAGGAGGGTGGGCAGTTGGGCGGATATCCTGGGGCAGCTGCACATGTGCACTGCATGTATAGCTGCTGCACACGCAGTGCGCATGTGCAGCAGCCACGAGACATCCGCCTGAGCTGCGCTGCGGCCACCATGTGATAGGGAAAGCTAGGAGAGTGCCTGGGCAAGTGACCAACCGGGTTGAGGGCATGGCCAGCCAGGGGTCACCACTGGTTTGGTGATCCACACCAAATCACCACTTCCAGTTCACTCGAACTGGTGCAAACCGGTTGAATGCCACCTCTGCTTCTCCCCCTCCTTTTAGGCTTTTGCTTTTTTACATATACTTTGTTTTAAATCCTTTAGCTTTTTATTATTATGACTTTTTTAGACTCTTGTGTTTCTATGCTTTTTAATTGACTGTACCCCATCTGCCTCATATTAGTCTTTGATTGTAATAAGCACAGGAACACAGTGGTTCTCATGGTTAGGATGCTGGGTTGGAGGTTAGCAAGTACGCGTTTGAGAGCCGAGTGCTACTGTAAGGTAGGGTGAGCTCCTGTCTTTCGTTACAGCTCCTGCCGGGAACATGAAAGGAACTTTCAAATGGATGTCCCCCCGAGACAATGATGATGTTACAAGCTAATCCTTTCAACTTGAAAGCGCGTCGGTGCTTCTGATACAAGTATGACAATAATAATAAACATCTGATATTAACTGAATCTGTTCAGTGAACATAAAATATAAGTCCTGATCATATATAAAAACTATCAATAAACTATAAATTATAAGACCAGAGCGCAAGGGATGAAACTCTGGCCACGATCTGAAGTAATACAACTTACAAAATGCAAGTAATAAGCTACCATGTGATTGTAACGGCGACTTTACTAAGTTTAGTAAGGCTGAATTATATTATATATCTTTTATTCTATTGCAATTATACAAATGCCTAGGTATTGTGGAATAATTATTACTTTATCATTTTAAAACATTGAAGGACTATACAAAATATTATATCGTATTTCCATTCATGCAGTGAGAATTCTCTATTTCCCTTCCCTCCTTTCCTCTATTCTCTTTGTGCCTTTTCTGAAGCAGATCCCCACACTTCTCCAAGAAAATCTACAGGTTCTGTGACAATGAAGACATAAGAAATTATTTAGACCACAATGATAGCCCAGTTGGATGAACATAACATAATCATCTTAATCTTACCTTTATTCACTTTCCCCTTTCCTTTTGATTCTCTTTGCTTAACATTTCGGCAATATCCAGCAGGAGAATTTGGAGCAGAATCATCATTAGGTAGTGACTGAGCTATTCCAGCAGCGTCTTCTGTCTGCAGTTTATACACTGGAGAAGAGTGCACAGAAAGTGGTGGACTTGGTTCTAATAAAAGGTCACTGTTTTCAGCACACTCCAATTTATCATTTTTTTTATCGGTATCGTTTTGCTGTGATGAAATGACTTTTTCTGTCACATCTGGAAACTTACTCAAGGTATTTTCTTTTGTATCATCATTAATATCCTAAACCATAAGTAAGAAAACAACATTAATCTTCTAAGCAACTTTAGCACTATGATTTTTCAACACCCAGATTTTCCTATATTGCTAATTTGTTAAAGTTGTTATCCATAATACGCTGTGAATCACCTTGCTGAAATAACTTAAAGTAATATCAAGTCAGTATCCTTTCTGCGATGCCTTCGTTGTGAAAGTTTTCTCTAGAAATATTCCCTTACTGCATATCACTCTTTCTTCATAACACCAATTTAAATTGCCTGAGTTGTCATACCAAAACCTGTTGCTTAATTTGTTACAATTTCACTTTCAACATATCTTTTCATCTCTGTATATTAATATATATATATAAATAAGCAATGTAATGTATATTAATATGAAATAAAATATTAAATGTAATTCTAATTACACATATTATGCAAACATTATATTGTTTTTAATAACATTCATAATTATTTACATTATTATGTAGTAACATGATTAAACATTGTCTCTCTCCCTCTCTCTCACCCTTTCATGTATACATGAGATATATCTTTTATATGCATGTATATATGTATGTATACATACACATATAAAAGACAGCCTAAATAAAATAAAAAGCAGTAGAATATCAGTTAAGAATTCAGATAAAAAGAAGCATTCATAATTCAGTATGCAGCATTTAATAATTAAGAAATGAATAAATCCTGAGCGTGAAGTCTTAAGTGGCACTGGAAAACTAGTAGCAATGTAGCTAGGACAAGCACTATAAGGCAGCAGCTTTGTAAAGTCAAATCAAAACAAGAAAATATCAAAAATATCTTTTGACATTTTATTATTCTTCTCAATTGGAACTGTTCAAATCTATGTGTGCAGTAAAGCATATGAAGGAAGAGCTGTATTACCTAAACAGAAATTTTTAAAAAGATAGCAAATATATGTCTTTTTCAATCATAATAGAAGTTATTTTTGTTTGATCCCTGTCATTTTTCTAATTTCCAAACATTGCAAAGTTTGTGATTCTTATATCGTACGAAGGAGTTCAAAAGACTAACTTACTGTACAATATAACTTTTAATTAATGCCAGATTCAAAATAACCATAAAATAATTAAATGCAAACCTTTGTTGAAGTAGAGATAGGTGCATTTCCAGCTTAAAAAAAATCTTACATTGAGCTGTGGTGATACAAGTGATTAAAATGCAGCATTGCAGGCTAATTCTGCTGACTGTTGACTGACAGCAGTTTGGCAGTTCAATTCACACTGGCTCAAGGTTGACTCAGCCTTGTATCCTTCTACAGAAAAATGAGGACCCAGATTGTTGGAGGCAATAGGCTGACTCTGTAAACCACTTAAAAGAGGCCTGTAAAGCACTTTGAAGTGGTATAAACCTAAGGCCTATTGCTATAGCTATATAAATAAATGCCAAATTACAATGCAGGTCAACCTATTTTAATTGTCCGTTTCAACCTCCTAGCAGTCCAGGTAGAGTACTCAAGAGCATACTAAAAGTTTGTTTTCATATATCTTAAACATAAACTATTATAAATCTTTATTTTCCCCCATAGTCAGCTGTTTCAGTATAGATTATAGGGCTAATGACAAGCAGGGCTGAGCTGTATGCTTTAAATTGATTTTTAAAGTCCTTTCTATATTCCACATTACTAATAATTTCCATAGAGCTGAAATAAATGTAAGAAAAATCAGCTTCATGAGTATTTCCTTAAGCAGTAGAAAAAGGCCTGTGAAATTACATACCTTCTAGCCAAACCTAAATCCACAAGCAAATGTAACAAATATAATCATTACTTTATTCCATTCTATCCAACTTAAGTTAGCTATTTTCCAAAAAGGAAAGTACTTGCACATGCTGGAAAGAAATGAGACCAAAGAGATAATATAAAACCCCTTGTGTCCCTATTAACATTTTATCTTAATATATTTAATATAATATTATTATATTATAATTATAATATAATAGTTTATATTATAGTTATATTATAATTATAGTTAATATTAATTAACATTAATATTTTTAAAGAACTATATATGCCTATTAGTCTAATATTCCTCTCAAAGTCTGTCAAATGCACCAGCAGTTTAAATTTGATAATTATTGGAAAGCTGCATGAATGGTGTTTACATCAATGGCAAGACATCCAGAGTCACTTAGTTGAATTGGGCAGCTACAGAAAATGTATGAACTGAAATGAAATGAATGTTAAATATGGCTAAAAACACTTGTTTTGAGAAGCTGAGAGAACAAAGAAATGAGAGATCTTTTAGATCATATGCCAGAAATGCCGAGTAAATGATATAGTTTATCTCATGCATACTTTAATCATAGACAAAGTACCAAGTTATACCTGGAAAATAAAATGAACACTATACCTGTGAGTTTCTATCTTTTTGTTTGGCACCAAGAGATTCCTTTAGCTTTGACCGAGAAGGTGGCTGACGTTTTACTTTCAAGGCAAGCTGGGCCTTAGCTTTATGAGCACTTGTATCTAACCTTGGTGGGTCTCCAACAAAGATATCAAAATCTGTAACAAATGCATAGTCACTTATCAAAAAGTTACTGTAGTATTTATTCATCACCCCATTTTATCATAAAATTATTCAATATTCTCATTTATTTGTAATAATTGGACAAATAACAATTTAGATTCTGATATATTGTTTTACAAAAGAAGATAACTGTCACTATACCACCTGTAGTAGGACAACTTAATGTCATGTTATAAAAATGTATTGCAGTTCATTTAAGTGGTTTAACAGTCATTTAATGACTGTTTAATCTGAGTCTGTTTAAATTTACAATGGTAACAAGTAGTGGTTACAATGAGACATTGTAGTCCCTGCAGTCCTGATTGTGGGCTTGCGAATTACAACTTCACAGCTCCCGTGATCACATGATCATGATTTGCAATCTTCTCTGCCAGCTTCCCACAAGCAAAGTCGATGGGAAAGCCAGCAGTAAGTTGGAAGTCAAGGTCAAGTGGGATTGTCACTTGATGGCGGCAAGCAGGACTGGCCATCCCAAAACTGTGCAGTCAAGTTATTTTTGACTTATGACCACGTTGCTTAACAATGGAATTTTTTGGTCTCAATTAACATAGTATCTAGCAATTAGGACTTTGCCAGAGGTCTCGATATCATAGTTTGCAGAGCATACCAATACATATGTTTATTACTCACCAGAAAAATCTAATTTCTCCACTGAAGAGTCAATTCCCTGCATATCATCCTTCATTTCAAAATGTTTTCCCGGTTGTTCAGTATTTGGCGTGACAGAGTCTAATAAAATACTATTTCCAAACATATAGGGGAGTTTTTCATATATTTTTAATTTGTCTTTAAGCTCTGTGATCTGAAGATGATAAACATCATTTAAAAAATGAGACACATTTACAAAGACATTTAAAATAACATTTAAAATATCATCTTGTCCAGACCTTCTCCTGCAAATTTTTTAATTGATTTGCATGTTCCTGATTGTTCTCTTCAATAATTTTTCTTTGATCTTCTTTTATCATGAGTTCTTCTCTGGGAGAGGGAACAAACATATCATTAGGCAACATAAAGGAGTAACAAGAAAAAAACTGAAGTTTATCCATTTCGGCTTGTTAGCAACCCATCATTTTTCTTCTTTAAAAAAGAGACAATTTCCTCTTATTTTAATTATTTATATTGTATTATTCATTAGGCGTATTTGCCTATAAATATATATGAAGTAATACACTTGGACAGATGGTGTAAATGTGATGTAGAGTTTCAACCTTTTCCCTGCCCTTTTTTCCCATCTGACCTTTGCTCTTTCATCTTCATCACTGTATCTCTTTCCCACCATTCCCTTTGCAGAACAGATTGCCTCTTTTTACCAGCTAATACCAATCTCACGAGTATTGCTGCTGAGCTTAATAACCTAACTAAAATACAAAACCATCCCTCACCATAAGATATATCTGCAGAAATATGTATGATTAACGTCCTTGCATGCTACATACAGGCAACTTTTGGTAAGCATTCTGAAAGGAAAATATATCCTGGATTCTATTTCTTTTCTTGTATAGTTAAATTCATCCCAATATACTTTTTAATGGGAATCACCATACAAATATCTTAAAATTAATTCTATGTTGAATTAATGTGGACATGGCACAATTCATAATTCACATTTTTGTTGGTTTTAAAAACTCTTTTACAACTTCACTGAGAACATCTGGATGGCTTTAAGTATTTATTTGTAAATAACAAAAATATCATAAATGATTGACTTCCGGTTTTCAGGGCTTCGGCAGCAGGCAGGAATCCGTGATCATGCGCGGTTTCTGCCTGGGCTAGTCGTTGGAGCTCCCCAAGCCAGCTGGCTTCAGGGCTAAGCCACCCCGTAGAGGTGGCGAAGACGGGTGAGCCCCAGCAAGGTTGAGGGGAACCACATCTCTCCTCCTCAGCTGGCTAAATTCCCTTTCTCAAAGGCGGTAAGAGCAGTCAGAAATGACCGCCTCAAAGAAGCACTCAGCCAGAAAAGAAAGTGCAGGAAGAAGTTAAGAAGTGACAGTTTTGGCTGATGGGACAACAAGCAACAACCAAGGTATCCTGGAATTCAAATCTTATAAAAGATACATCGCTCCCAAAGAAGAGTCGGAAGCAGCGAGTGAAAGGGAAAAGGGAAAGTTTTTTTTTCCTTCACTCTCCTTCCCTACGTTGACAGCAAAGAGAGCTGAATGAGAAATTGGAAAAATCTGCTTTGGCACCAATAGGTAACTAAACTGGAAACATAATTAAATGCCAAGGGGATAAGAAAGATTTCTGAACATTTAAAACATTATTTTTCTTTGTTATAAGAGGGAAGGGAGAGGAAAAGAATAAGGGCAGGATTTGGAAGGAGGAGTCTGCCTGGAACTTAAAAGAATTAAAAGTTGAATTTAAATAAGACTTCTAAAAGATACATTTTACTGGAACTCTGCAACTAAACAGTAACCCCAGGAAGAGAAAGTGAAAAAAGAAGAAAGTATTAAAAGAAACAGCTTATGGGTATTTATACTGTTTGGTGACATTGGAATTTTTGGAAATTATATTGAATGACTGAAAACAAATTGGGTGGTTGTTTAAAAAAACTCTACAATGGCATCACTTCTGGATGAACTGAAAATGGAATCTAAAAAATATAAAGAAGAGGCACAATAAGGGAAGGGCTCCTTTGGCTCCGTTTTTCAATTTTTAGAATGATGCGATCTACATCTATGAGAAACAACAAGAAAGGACTGCAACACTCTAGAAGATGGGACAAAGAAGAAGCTATCTTTAATGAACAAGTAACTCTATCCGGGGAAGAAAGGGGAAAGGGGGGAAAGAGAATGGAGAATTTAAGACTTAAAAAAACAGCCAAAAAAGGGAAAAATAATGTAAACAGTGGATATAATGTTGGAAAGCAACAGAAAAGGGGAACACAGAAGAGGAAATGGAGGTGGAGAGACCAGGGGTAAAAAGGGGAGAGAAAAGAAGAAAGGGAAGAAGGAAGAGAAGTAACAAAGGTTTGGAGCAAGATATAAAGAAACAGGACTTATTCAGAGATAATGGATGAAAATTTAACTGAAAAAAGGGATTTGTAAAGGTACATAAGATTGTATTGTTATATTTATATAGAAATAATGTTAGAAAATTGGAAATAACATATGATTAAAAAGTGGGTTAAAATAGTGTAATTCAGTGAAACTTTCATGAATAAAAAAAAAGGAAATGAAATAAATGAGAGAATTGAATCAGGAAGGATTGGGAACATTTTAACTATTCAATGTTTTATAAAATAAAAGTGAAGTGGGGGGAAAGCAACTATGGAAAGTTTATAAGTGTCCCCATAGAAGTATGATGTCTATTTGAAAAGTAATGTGTAAAATGTTTAAGATTAAATTAATATTAATATTAATGATAGAATTGAATTGGTCTGGATTGTTGTTTTAATTGTATTATATATTTATATTTTTTCTTTTTTAAAAAAATGTACTGTGTAGTATTAGAATGTACCAAGCAGAATCCGAATGGAAGTTATGCATTATATTAAGTGTTATACTTTTGGGAAAGATATAAAGGCTTTCCTTCATACTCATTAGTGATTACAGGAATTTTTTTGTTTAATGAGAGAACGATAACTAGCAGCTGAAACAGGACAAAGAATATAAGTATAATGATTTGAATTGAGATGAAATAAAATAAAATTAAGAAAACTAAAAGAGGAGAGAAGCTAGATAGAAAATGTAGAATGATATAACAAGATATGGAATGGTATATAAAAATGAGCATGTACTTGAATTTGTGTCTGTACGAAGAGATGTAACCCAGGATTAGGCTGCTTTCAAAAAAGATGTTTTATGTTTTTATGTTCTATGTTTTGTTTGTTGATGTTTGTTTTAAAAATCAATAAAATTTTCAAAAAAAATTATCATAAATGATGTCTTCTGGAGGACATATAGCTAGAGAAAGCTGGTTTAAATATTTTTCTTATTTGATATGCTTTTGCAACTTTGGAAATAGATTCTCTGTTTAAATGCCATAAACTCTCCTAATTGTTTTCATTTTCATTACTTTTCTTTTTTACTATGCTATGTCTTTTAAACTATTACTCTTTCAAGCCACTCATGTCATTTGTTTGATGGACATGTTAAATATATAAGTAACCTGATATTTAAAAAAACACAAAAATTAAATTGTATTCAGAGGCCTGAATACCCATATTTTGAAATTGTTTAATGTTCTTTGAAAATAACCTCAATGTAATGACATCAGAAATGAGGAACTTATTATATGACCTCTAGATATTACTGAACTATAACCCCTGGCAGCTTCAACTAGTCCAACCAATGATGAAAGATGGAATTAGGCAACAGCTGAAAGAACACATCCATTCTCCATCTCTGTTTTGATAAAACTGCAATGTCATCACTGCCTACAATATATTGTTTCAGTATTAGTTGCTTTTCCTGAATTACATAATTCATGTTGTCCTACATTTTTTCTCATGTCTAAAATAAAGTGCTAATATGGTATGTGGTACTTTAACCTACACCAAGACCCTGATGTCAATTACCCACAAACATACAGAAACAAACATAGCAATAACAAACTGTACATGTAAGAAATTACAAGCATAGATATCTATGAGCTTAACTGACAGAGCGTAACAACACACTTACTTCTGTTGATATTCTTTGAGTAATTTCTTCGCTTTGTTATATTTTTTTTCCAGCCCATCATATTGTTCTTGAGTTTCTTTAAGATGCTCATTTACTGTTTTGCATAAACTCTGGGCTTCTAACCAATAGGTTTCTAGTTTTTTTATTTTTTCTTTATTATCATCTATAGTTTCCTGGAGCTGCAATTTCTTTAACTCCCATTCAATCTTTTCAGCTTCTGTTGCTTTTAGCTTAAAAAAAGTTCAAATTATTAGACTTTAGTAATTACTCATTCATGTATAGATTAATTGATTAGATTTTAAGCCAAACAAGTAAGTTTCTCTCCAAAATATAACAAGGAACAATTACTAATTTTGCCTTAGTTTTAGGAAAGCTGCTATCTATTTGCATAAAATCCACACAGATGAATTCATTTTATAGTAATTCATGCTTTTTTTTAATCTCTGGCCATCTAATTTCTAACATTCAAAATGTTCTAACTGGTATAACAGATCTACTACCCTGAAAGTAAAATAAATATTTACCTTATTTTCCAAAACTTCATTTGTAACCTAATTTTATGGATATGTTTTCTATTTCTTGCTGATATTAATATGCTAGCTTTGAAACAAATGTTTTCCTCCTACGATTGCGTAGTTTCTTGATGGCAGTTCTTTAGATGTTGCACTATTTGAAGAATGTATACTAAATACATTAAATGAAGAATGCATAAAAATAAGGAAAATGATCCTACTTTATTGTCAAGCTCAAAACTTCAAGGAATATAGTCAGTAATTTTTTTAGTTTTATTGCTAGAAAAAAATCCATTGGATTACCTGTTATTTACTTTTCTATCACTGCAGCACTGTTAGAAACTGTTTTCAGTTCATACTGCAAAAATGTTGAAGTTTTAGGAATGTATCTGTGATTTAGATCAGTGGTCGCCAAAAAGAAAATTTTGATGGTCCGCAGAGAAATGTCTTTCCCAAAGCACCCCACAAAGCAATTAATCCAGGTGTGCCAGAACACAAAGCTGCATTGCCCACATGGCTGTGAGAACACAAGGCTTGCATCGTGAACACGAGGTAGTGTGGGGAGGGGGGAAAGGGCGGAGTGGGGGAACATGCCCAATGTGCCTGGCCTGGCCACTGGGCTGCAAAGGAAAGCAGCAAAAGTCTTTCTTTCTCTCCCCCAAACTTTGTGCCAGAAATGAGTCTTTGGGACCCTGCAAGGCATCCTGCTCCAAGAGGTTACGCTACCGTGACAAGTTGAGACTCATTTCTGGAGGAGTTGGAGGAGAGAAAGAAAGACTTCTGCTGCTTTCCTTGCATGAAGCCAAAAGTCTCCCTCTCCCCCCACCCAAAGAACAGAGCTAGAGACGGTATCCTGAGATCCAAAATAAAGAATGATCAACAGGTATGAAAACGGGGTGGGGGATTTTCCTGAAGACTTTTTGGGGGATTTTCCCAGGGTCTCTGCAGACACCCTGTTTTCCTACCAATCAATAATTTTTATTTGGGATCGCAGGATACCCCCCCCTCCCCCTGAGAATGGAGCTGAATGAGCTGAGAATGGAGCAGGTTAGTGAAGGAATGTGGCTTCCTTGGAGGGTATGTGAGGGACCTCTGTGTGTGTGTGTGAGAGAGAGAGAGAGAGAGAGGGAGAGAGAACATCACTACCAG
>BHFT01025532.1:32895-65305 GCA_004320025.1 Laticauda laticaudata
CCCCCCCAAGATCAGCAAGCCACCATCAGTCAAAATTCATTAGTGGTCTGCGGGATTTAAAATTATGCGTTTGGTGGTCCTGGAGGTCCAAAAAGTTGGTGACCCTGATTTAGATTCAGTGATCCAAGTTATATACTATGTTTTAATTATAAGAAAGCAAATGACCTAGATCTTATTCTATAGAAAATTCATACACTATGAAATATGCTGATTGCCTTCTCTGCTATCAAAAATGTAGTACAAGCAGTACATCTTATGTTGCACTGGAACATCTATTTAATTGATTGAGGAAGGGAGACAGGACTTCTGTAAAAAGGTATTCTATACCAGAATATTAAAAATCTCAAAAGTATCAAACAATTCTAAGCCATGTACCCTGGATGAGAATAAGACACTGCCCTTACAAATGACAATTGTTATCCTTACAAAATAAATTATTCCTCCTATCTATTTGTGACTTTCATTTGTTATGCTTACTTATTTTTATTTCAATAAACACGTCATATGTATAATGAAATTCTACAGAAAACATTCCTCACAGATAAGCACAAATTGCATAAATAATGTTTTCTATTTTTAGTTGAAATTAAAAATTTGGTTTTATCTTGTCTTTAATTTATTCATTCTGAATTTATAAAACTGAATTTAAACATATTTTTAAAAAGCATATATTGAAAATTTACCTTTTCCTTAAGTTGATTAACTTCAGCCACTGTAACTGCATGCTTTAATTGTAACTAGAAAAAATGCATAGAACGTTTTATTGAAGAAAAAAAGTGCAACTGTTATTTGAAAATTCATTTTATACATGTTCACATTTTTCCCATCACATTGGAAGCAATAAAGTTTTGTAATCTCAAAGTGCCCACTTGCTCTTCTCCTCAAGCAGAATAAAACCACTCATTTATTACATACTTATACTTGACCAACTGATCTCAAGATACTGCTAGGCTACAGTTCATAAATTACCTCACTACTAGCCATGCTGGCTAAATCTGTTAAATGATAAAATTCAGCAATATCTGAAGGGACACAGATTCCCATTCTCTGGCTTACAGACAAGAGTTTTGTCCAAATATAAGAGGCAGATTACTAAAACTAGTCAAGGAAGTAGTTATGACTTGTTTTTCCCACCAATTTTGCTGACATCCAAATTTCAGTCACCTCTTTCTCTTTTTGAATTGTTTCCAGCTGATAATTATATGACCCATTTTTGTAAGATAAATATGAATAGAGTCACTGTTTGATTCATGATACTGTATACTGCTTGATAAAAATGGTTCCAACTGATATATTAATATATTTTCCAATATACATTGCCTGAAAATATTGCTTTACATAATCATTTTTATTAATGTTGACAAGAAGTATTCCTTAGAAGGCTTAAAAGATAAAAATTAATTCTCTAAAGCCTACTATGCAACTGAATCAAAACAAAGGTATGCTTTATACAAAAAGGATATGCTTTTCTCTTTTTTTCAAAAGACTTAGAAGAGCCTCAAAGTGTTATTAGCTAAAAGTACAGTGGAAGGAAATAACAGAGTCTGAAAAGGCAACTCCTTTGGAAGCAGTGGCTTAGGGTGGAGGAAGACGCAAATGTCACATCAACAGCATGGAGGTCACAACTGTTTTGCTGAGGCAGGCAAAAGGAATATAGTGGAGAAAGCTGAGATTTGAGCATGGCAGCTGGATCAGCTATCTGGATTTTGCCTCAGAAAGGACTGAAGAATGGAATGTAAGAAATGGAGTGAGGATTGGGAAGAGGTAGAGGAAGAACACAGTGTAATCCCATAGGTGGTATTATGTGGAAAATGTTGCATGTAGTGAAGAGTAACATATGCCCTTATTGTGCTTATATGCTTAGATTACTGCAATACAGGTACTCCTCAACTAACGACCACAATTGAGCCCAAAATTTCTATTGCTATGTGAGACATTTGTTAAGTGAACTTTGCCCCATTTTACGATCTTTCTTGCCATAGTTGTTAAGTGATTCACTGCAATTGTTAAGTTAGTAACACGGCTGTTAAATGAATCTGCATTCCCCATTGACCTTGCTTGTCGTAAAAGATGACAATGTGACCCCAGGATACTGCAACCATCTTAACTGCAAGCCAGTTGCCAAGCATATAAATTTTGATCACATGACCATGGTGATGCTGCAAAGTTCATAAATGTGAAAATGATTATCAGTCACTGTTTTCAGTGCATTGTAACTTTGAACAGTCACTATATGAACTGTTGTAAGTCGAGGATTATCTGTATTGAATTGATTCTGGTATTTTTGATGCATTAATGGTTTTATAATTTTGATTATACATTTATCACTTATTTAGATATGCTTACTAAATAATATTTCTCAATGAATCAGATATATAAAATGGTTTTTCTGGACTTATTAAAATGAACAACATTCCCAGGATATTTTATATTTTGAATAGGAAGTAGAATTCCTACATACACATCTAGAAAATATTTTTAAAATACAATATATTCCATAAATTTTATTGGATTCTTAAGTTCCAAAGATACCTTTGAAAAAGATATCATTAAATTGTAACATCAGATTTTTTATAATAGTAAACTTCCGATCATCCATTTTAAGAGATAAAAAATTGCACCTACCTCTTTAAACTTCAACATGAACTGTGTAGAATCCATATCTAATGGGAAGTTAATATCTTCATTTTCAGGAAGATAAAATACTTCTACTGATTTTTCTTGCAAATGTGATTCAAAAGAAACATCATCTTCATCATAATCTTCATCCTGAAACAATATTAAACAATATTTTATTAAAGCGATATCAAACTTTCTTAAAATATGCTGTTATATATCCATGTTATTTTTTTTATTTTTATGAACATGCAAAGCTTAAAATCTAACATTTTTAAAAGTAAATGCATAATAGTTTATATTTACATATTTAATTGTTGCTTCATATGACATTTTAAACCATCAAATTTGGTTACATTGATCTCTGACCAAAATAAACTTTGAATCTGAACATAAAATTTGGCTGAAAGTATATTTTGAGCAAGAAATCTGCTAGTCCATGTTGCCCTACTGTTCTCACTTTGTTCCTCTTTTTGAGCAAAGGGGCTTTACAAATCAGGAAAGCACAAATGGGGACAAAGCGTAGAAGAAGAAAAACAAAATTAAGAAAAGTTACAGTTGCCTTGTTTTTAATTTTATTTAATGGTTAAATACAGTATTTAATTTATAGTCCAATGTTATCTTTATAAGGGCACTAAATATGTCAATGCAAACGTAACCACCCCAGACTTTCATTTATTAAATAACAGCATTTATAAGAATAATATAAAATTATAGCTAAATTGTATTGTGCCTAATGCTTTACTAACCAAGATGTATGGCTTATTGTTTCAATCAAATACAGTCATTAACAATTTTTACTTTATCAGAAGAATCAATATAGCTGAACATGGAAGGTGCTGGGATTCACTGTTGATTTGTGTGGTTACAAGTTCCTCACTCCTTACAAACATAAATATCTACTGTCAACAACTCCTTTCAAAAGGATTTTACAGATCTATAAAATGATTTTAAAAAAGAAACAATCTTCCACAATTAAACAGCAAAACTACTGGGGAAGAAGAAATGGGAGAAGGAGAAAATTACTGATTGGATGAACTAAATTTAACTACTGAAACTGAACAACTACCTTATCATATACAGTATGATAAGTAGGAGAGACCAGGAAAATTTTATGTGGAAAGGATCGCAACACATGGACAAAGTATAAGAGGAAAAGGGATATTGCGTTTATTTGTATGGTTTAAAACTCTGCCCAACTCAACCAATGTGATCATGAGAGGCGGACAACATAAAAGTAAATAAATAACAAGGAACATAACAGTAAACAATACATAAATATCAACTATAAATGGCAACGAAGGGCACAGCACAGCAGTTACAGGGGACTCCCACTCAACCAGCTCCTAAAGCTTGAGGGAAGAGACAGCTGATAACAGCTTTCCTAAAAGCAAAAAAAGTTGGGGCCTGTTAAAAATCTTGGGGTGGATGTCAATCCAGAGAAAATGCGACAACCACAGAAAAGGCAACTTTCCTAGGTCCCATTAAATAAGAAGATTTAAAAGAAGGAACCTGAAGCTTGTCCATGGCTGAAAGAAAAATGGAGACAGGGAGAAAAAAAATGCAGTTTAATAAGAAAAAGAAAAAAAGGAGAACAAAATATAATAATTCACAGGAAGAACTGGGAATGACTTTGTTAGTCTATGAATGAGACAGAAGGGACTAATAATCTGGGATGGAATGAGGACACAACTCTCCACTCATGTGCCTGGTTTCAACCCTCCACTCATGTGCCTGTTTTTTCTTGAAGGGCTCTGTCCCTTCCAATTAAACAAAGTTTGACTTACCTGCCATGTATTCTCTTTATGTAATTTATGCAATTCATAAATTGCTGTTGGAAATTTTCTTCTTTCCCCACCCCACTTATTTCTCCCTCAAGGGATGATCACCTTAGATAAGAATTCATGAATGATTTCTAACTGTCAGATAACAACCTAGATAACGTTTTCTATCTGTTGCTCCAAGGTTTCTGGTAAACTCATTATACTTTGATACCGACAGGAAAAAGCTAATGTAGAAATAATGTTTTGAAAAGCAACAATTTACTCCAAACCCAACATGAGTAGATATGTATATATTTCTGTATGTATATGCACGCACACACACACACATACACATCTTGTTACCTGTTCTGTTTCGTGGGCATATTGCTGCTCATATAAGTATCTCTCTTGTTCTAATGTCTCGCTGATAAGGCGAGCTACTTCACTTTGAGTTCCTGGTTTTTCTCTTCCAATCAGAAATCTAAATTAACCAATATTAATGCATCAATGAAAAAAAATACAATGGTGCTTTTAATATTTTTTAATATACTATGCTTTGTTTTCTTACAGGACATTTTGATAACTGAAACTCAGGTTTACATGAACAATCTTTGAAATATGGTCAGAAATTTCAATGGAGGCAAAGTGCAGAATAATACCGGGATAGCAATAACACTTAGACTTATATACTGCTTCGTACCACATAATGCTACTGGAGTATTCATATATCTGCGTTAATGGGCACAATATAAAGTTTTCACAGTCAACTTAAATATTTCTAAAACATTTGGACCAGATTATCTGAAGGACTGACTCATGTCCCATTAAAACTTGTCTGCATTTAAAGTCTTGTCTGAACTGAAGGACAGTACATTTGGAAGATTTCCTTGCTATCAGAAGTTTCCACATGTGGCACAAAGCATGCACTTTTTTTCATTGCTCCCAAACTATGAATAGCATTCTCTCAAGAGCTGTGTTTGCCTCTCATTCTCTCTAATTGAGAAAATTGATGAAAATGTACTTTTAGCATTAACTTAATTTTGTCTATTTGGACTATGGTTTTGTTACATGCCTTGCATACTCATTCAAATATATTGTAAATAAGGGAATAAATCAATGATTGCTTAATTATATACAATTACTCATACCTGACAGTGCCTTTTGTATTTTTTAATACAGTTGCTGCAAAAAACTGGGTTACCCCCACCAAGCTTATCCCATCAACTTCAATAATCTGATCATTTACTTGGATTCTACAAGGCAAGGAACAAACATTAGATTTTGCATATTACATTATATTTGATGCAAAAAAAAAACCAGGAATGAATATATTCATCATATTTATCATTTTCAATCAAGCATCTACATCATTTTCCACAAAGTAATGAGCAAATATCCTGTGACATAATTTTTTTTAACACTCAGCTTAGCATAAATAGAATATGTAGGTAAACTTGATGTATTTTACCATGATGACAAAACTATTCTTTTATCACAGACAATAAAGCATTTCCCTTAGTGATCACTATAATACAGGGCATTATTCTTGTTCAGTGCACTGTATCACTTTTTTTTATTTTAATGGAAATCTGAAAACATGAAGTAACCAATGAAGAAGTCTTAACTACACCAATAATATTTTTATGTTCTAGAAACAAATATTTCAAATGGCATACAGATAGTCCTTAACTTACAGTCATTTGTTTAGCGACAAAGTTCCAAAAAGTGAAGTCACTGAAAAAAGTGACTTATGGACATTTTTCACACTTACAACCCTTGTACCATCCTCACACAATCAAAATTTGGGCACTTCACAACTGGAAGACATTTATTGCAACTGCACTGTCCTAGGGTCATGTGATCACCACTCGTAACCTTCCCAGGCAAATTCCCACAAGCAAAGTCAATAGGGATGCCAGATTCACTTAGCAACCACATGAT
Source organism: Laticauda laticaudata (assembly GCA_004320025.1). Taxonomy (NCBI): domain Eukaryota; kingdom Metazoa; phylum Chordata; class Lepidosauria; order Squamata; family Elapidae; genus Laticauda; species Laticauda laticaudata. The sequence goes on from BHFT01025532.1 coordinate 39,216, forward strand.
TCACTTAACAACTGCAATAATTTCCTTAACAACTGTGGCAAAAAAGATAATAAAATCAAGCAAAAATTCTTTCCTTGCTTTTCTCTCATATGGAAGTAGAATGAAAGGAATGGGAATTGACAGGAACAGGAAATTCCAGGTTCCATATTCCTCATTTATGACACTGTGCAAAAAGCAGGCCAAACAAACAAGAAGTCTTAATTGAAACTTACCGGCCATCTTGCTGAGCAGCACCGCCTTCAGTTATTGTTTTTACAAAGATACCCAATTTTTCCAGTCCCTGATCTGCACCAACTCCCATTCCTATTATACTGATACCCAAGCCATTGTCACCTGTAAGAAAAACACAACAAGCTAAATCCTATTTTTGTAACTTGGTGAGCATGCTGTCATCATAGCTAATGGCTGAGACTAATGAAATGACGGTGACAGCTGGGACATAAATGAAGGAATTTCACAGTGGGACACAATGATTTGGTGCCCATCTGAAAGTCTACTCTGAAGCAACAAAAGCAGAAAACACAGCTTACTTCTTGACTTCCACTACATAAAGATAAAAAAGTATTTGTTTCATGCAGTAAAGCATCTTCATCATGATATTTGGGTATGAGGAGGATGTGGGAGAACTGAAGAATCTTTCTGACAATTTGCATCCTTTTTTTTCAAATGATATCAATGAAATCTATTTTGAATGGAATTCCATGTGTTCAGTCAAATCCTAAGGCGGAAACCTCAGCGACCATTTGTCCCCTTATTTTGGATTCTTTGGAGCTTGCAGAAGAGTTTCAATACAATGGATTCCAGAGGAATATATAATCAAGTAGAGACTCTTGGCAATTCACAATTATAAAAACACTGCACAGATGGGAGAAAAAGTGTCCCCAGAAAATGAATCTTTTAACATTCTCTAGTATTTTCTGGAAGGAGAAAATTTTTGAGAGGAAATAATTTCATGAGGCCAGAACTGGATGGAAAAAAATAGCACTTCCTGGCTTAATGTATCAAAACTAGCACTGTTCATATTACAGGGAAATGTATAGGCAAACAACAAAGTTATGTATTTCTGACAGTTAGTACTTGCCATTATGTGAGCTGCCACATTCTGCACTAATTGATGTTGTGGTGTCTTCAAAGCCACCACAACAGCAATGTGGAGCACACTGCAGAAATCTAGACAGGCAATGATCATGACATGATCACAAAGACAGTATTGTAGAGAAGTAAGGTTGGGGAACCAGCTGGCACTAGATCAGGGTTGTCAAACTCATGGCCTGTAGGCCGGATGCATCACGCACTGGCCACGCCCATCCTTGGTTTAGCGAAGGGAAAAAAATCATGATACATCATGTGACGACACAAGTTTGTCACCCTTGTACTAGATGAATGCCCTCCCAGCCACAATCTTTTTTCTGCCTTAAGCAGAAGGTAGCCCCCCAAACTGCAGCCATGCTTTCATCAGGGGTTATGCCTGCCCCTTGATAACTGTGCAGCAAATCAAGAATCACAGTGGATTAACAGACACTCCCTTTTGCAATGATTCAATTTTAGGGGTTTTTTCCCATCTAGACTGCAGCAGTCTCTAGGCAATGAGACAAGAGTTTCACAGGATTGCATTCTCTCTTGACAAGTAGTAATCTCTTGTAGTCCTGGAAGTAGTCCTTAATTTTTATCTATCACCAGTACAGGTGTTATATGCCAGAATATGTTTGCTAATCTTATCAGACTACAGTTATCTATGTCATCATTGTATCTCTTCTTGACTATTGCAATCTATTTTACTTTGAATAACGCCCTAAGTCACAAATGGTAGGTAATGTGGCAGCTAAGTGTAAGTTATGTAATTTAGAAGGATCACAAGATGCCAGTAGAACTTGCTAATTGCTCACTGGCAAAAGTTAATATGTTACTATGACCTTTAAATCTTTAAACAATTTAGGGACTATTTGCAGTCATATGAATAGCCAAAGATGGCCTTTTTGAAGATGTCCATGCTTTCAGAAACCTATCTATCCAGCACCTGTTGATCCTAGGCTATGGAGTACAGCACCTTGGGAGCTGGGTTGAGTTCCCACTAGTGTAAAAAAGAATAAAGATAGACCTTCATCAGCTCTTTAATGTTTAATGAAAAATTTTTTGGCATTATCTTTATGCTTTAAAAGTAATAATTTCTTTGATTATTTCCTTAAAGTTAAGATAGATATTAAAAGACAAATCAACCTATGCTTCAATAAAAGATGAAATATCGATGTATTTAAAAATTCCACAGAATAAAGTACAATGCCAACCTAGGTAATATTACTACTATTCCTACAGACGTAAGAACTGGAACCTTAGTTTTGCATTACCAAAACTAAGGAATTCAGCTTTAAACTTGATGCTACTTAACATTACCATTTAAATTTTGGCTAACATCAACCCTAATATTACTTAGCACAATCATATTTCTCTAATTTTCACCCTATTTTTCTTGATGCATTCAGAAAACATAAACCAGATAAAGTCTGAAAGTGCATACATTACCTTAAAGTTTGCTAATGATGTTGCCTCAATATGAGTTTTGAGTTTTCTCTCATGACTAATATATAAAAAAATCTTTGCTTTTTATAATGCTTTCAACTTTTATAAAATATTTTCCAGCCCCTATACATCCAAAATTTTTAGAAGACAATCTTAAGCTTAAAAGCAATTTATATTTTTTGATTTTGTAATGCTATACCTAATTAGAATGTTGCAATATCATGCAAAATTAAAATATAAATGTTAAATAGCCTTGTTGCTTTTCTAGGATAGACATTAGAGATTTGTACCTTTTTCAATTTCCACAGGAAAAACCTCCATTTTTTCTACCCTTTTCTCAAGTTCATATTCTGCTGATGCAGCAACAGGGTCTACCTCTTCATTGCGTCTATCATAGTCTTCATTTGAGTAAGTACTGAATACCTAAAAAAATAACAATATTTTCAAAAATGTTTTCACCCATGCAAGTTGAATAGATTTAAATGTCAATTAAATACCAATTTAAAACATCAATGTATGCAAGGATGTGGACAACACAGCAAATTACCTTCTGGTAATTTTTAAAAGCCCATAAAAATCTTTAATCTTGTCATTTGAAAAATGATGTTTTTCAATAATAGGATTATCACATATTGAGCTATGCTCAAAGTGCAACTTTTTAATTTAAAAAATTATTAGAGGATTTATGTTACATTATTCTATATTATAGCAAAATGTACTGAGTCATATGAATTATATGCTTAACAAAATCAGGAACCAATTTCAGAAACCGATATACTACATTGACACTAAAAGACAATATTGCTTAATTTAAAATAATTCACTCCCACCAATGGGAAAATAGGGAAAAAAAGTGATAAACATAGAAAAATCCATACTTTTTGACTTCTTTCTTTGTTAACAATATTTGTCAACTCTCACTGAAACTAATTCCCCTGCAACAAATGTGGACCTATGAGCAAACACGCTGGTCACTGTCTACATCCAAAAAAGGGCAAAAATTTAAATAGGATTAACTGAATTGCCAACTGATTAAAACTGTACAATAAGGTATCTGTTAGTAAAATTGATCTGCCAAACGCATCTACTACAATCTACGAAATAGTCTATGAACTACTTTCTCTCACACACTATTTTCTCAAATATAAATATGCAGAGGTCCACACATGTACATTCACACACAGGAAAAAAGCAACAACACATAAACCAGCGGATAAAGCTATAGATGTTTCCTCTGTATTATATCCTTAGGCTCTTCTGGGTAAATAAGCATAGTCTGTTACTATGCTGGACATGGAACTATTTAGTCAGCTTATTTATGTAAGTTGGAGTGGAAACCGAAGAAGCATGGATATGTATTGTCTTTTTCTTTGCAAAAAACATTAGTTGATACATACTTTTCAGCTGAGCTACAAAAAGCCCTGTTTTTGTGTGTCTTCATCTTGAGGCAATAATAGGCTTAATTTTTGGACTAAGAAGTATTTATGTTTTCTCAGTTATGCTGTACCTAACATCTGCAATCCTCTTGAGAACTTAGTCTAGAAGTACATGACAGGGTATGCTTTAACAGAAACAAAGAGCAAAAAAATTCACTAGTTTGAATTGTGTCTCACAAGATGATTTGCCACATAATTTTTAAAATAAATAAAATCAAATACACTTTCAGAAATGTTTCAAAGAATAGATTCTAGTATTGAATGAATTTCAAAGTTAGCGAATGAGTCAACTTGCTGTTTGCTTATCAAAGGGCAGCACAGTTTAACGGAGACACTGCTCAGTGAATCATATGTAGGATATCTTCACTGGAGAAGCTAGGTCCAAAAAGAAGACAGTGAAGTGCTTCTACTTCAGCTGTGGCAACTGGGCTCAAAGGGAGAAAAGTCAGTGCAGGGAAATGGGAAAGAAGGCAGCTGGGTGAATGTTTGCTGATGCTTACTGGGGCCCCATGGATACTGTAATGCCAGGGATCCATGTATAGGAAGCTCGAGAGGTTGGGAGTGCTCAGGGTAACATGGTGGACAAGGATCCAAACAGGAGACAGCAAACATAGCAAGGCACTGCTTCAGTGGCTAGGCACAAAAGATCAATGTGGGAAACTGAGAAAAGGCAGATGGGTAAACAAATGCTTGTTGGTGCAGGCTGGGGCAGCTGAGGCTCTCCATAGCATGGGGAAGCAGTCCCAGAGCCACATACCCTGTTTCTCCAACAATACGGCCTCTCCCAATAGGAAGTCCCAGCATGTTTTATAGGCACAAAATGAAATTAAGCCCCTCCTCCCAAATTAAGGCCTATATTAAAACATGCGAAATGGGGGGGGGTTGCCATTAGGAAGTACTTTTGTTGCACACATGGATATGGTGCTGCCTGCGTTGACCCCGATACGAAGTGCCCCACCAACGCCGAGGTCAACATCCAAGCCATTGCCACCCGCCTGCCTGAAGATGTAAGGGGGGGGGAATTAAGTACCCCCCAAAAGACGGCCTAGCCAATTTTTCGGGGCTGAAAAAAAAATAAGAACCGGCCTTATTATATGAGAAACACGGTAGTTTTGGGATTGCTTGCTGCCATACATGGCAGGGTGCACAGCATCCAAAAGATAGTATAAATGGGGAAGAGATAACTGAGCTGAAGAAACTGAAGCGCCCCTACAATTTTAAGTGTGGCGAGATAGCAAGCTCCTGAATTTTGATACGTGACCTCTAAAGTGTGCAACTGCCATAAGTTTAGGCACAGGTCGTAAGTCCATTCTTTCAGCACTGTCTTAACTTGGAATAGTCACTGAATGAATAGTCATATGTCAAGGACTAGCTGTAGTCAAAAGTATTTCATCAAAAGAACACCCTAATTGTGTGCTGGATGGATACAATTGTTTCCGAGGAGAACTATGATTATAAATGGAAGACAGGAGAATTATAAAAAGCAAAAGAAACAATGAATAGGACATTTTCCTAAAACCCTGATGATTTGAGCAATTTGTTTCTGTTCCTGATCTGTGCCTTCATTTTCAGTACTGCAAACTATATAAGACATCTTATTTGGTAATATTTTAATGAAAGCTCTTATATGTCTGAGTAAGTCAGCAAAATGCAAACAAGCCTGACTGATTGAAACATCAGTATAAAAACTGTGCCTGCTTTGTAGTAGCATGTCTGAACATGTACCATCCATACATTAGTAAATATTTTTATGCCACCACATCCTTTTTTCTTTTGTAAGGACTGTCTGGATTCCATAGCTTTTTGTGGCCTTTTGAATTCTGATATATGAATAGTACCAGTAGTTATTATGGATTATGCTAATTTACTGCATTTAAGCAAAACAGTTGTTTCTTCTAATGGTCCATTTGCATCAACGGAAGTACTTTGTAACACTGGAAAAAACAGTTGATATATAATGGTAGCTTCTTTGACGTTTGTTCATAAGAATCAATTCAAACCAGTTGAAGGCTGAATTCTAATCCCACCTCAGGCATGAAAGCTGGCTGGGTGACTTTGAGCCTGTCATTCTCTCTCAACCCAACTCACCTCTTACAGTTGTAGGGAAAATAGGAGAACAAAGGAGTATCAGATAAATTCATTGCCTTGAGTTATTTATAAAAATAATCTTAAAATATACACAAGTTTCTAATAATTAGGTACCCATGTTATGTTTAATATTAATTTTTACTTTCTATTAATTCAGAGAGTTTAACCATGCCATGTATGGTAGGCCTGGTATATCACCATAGTGCAACAACAAAATGCATCCTGTAGAAATTAGTACAGATAATTTAATAATAATAAAATGTAAATTGCAGCAAAAAGTTTATTGGGAAAAAAACAAATTCATTTCCATATAGAACACATATTTTAGCCACATGGCTGAATAAACAGATTACAAGAATAGATATTGCAAGAGGGGTTTTTTTTGTTAAATTTTATATGGACTATATAAATATGGTAGTCTAGATGGGAAATTGTTACTGTGGGTTTTAATATGAGGAGCAAAACAACAGAATAATTCCATAATGTTTTTATGTATCAAGAAAAGAAGTATCTTCCTTACTAAAACAAGAAAAAACTACACCGCTAAATATTTACAAATAGATGCTATCAAAGTGATACTTATTTTAAAAAATGTGAAGAGCATATACGTGGATAATACTGAAATGCATTATCACAAGAAACCTATGAAACAAATGAATGAAAAAGTCTCTAAATAGCAGATAAAATGTTCATTTAATGCATTTCCTAGCTATAAATTTCAATGTTCAAATTTCAATTTCAATGTTTATTTCTTTAATGTTAAGAAATAAACTCTAATTTGTTAAAAAATAAACAGATGGGAGATCTTAATACAGGGCCAAAGAGAAACATAACGCATTTGATAACCATCCTAAAATCTATTTTTAGGAAAAAAATGTTAGGGTAACCTTGAAAAAAAAACAATAGATAATAGTAAGACTTAAATACATAAAACAAAGGAAAAAGCCCTGTCTCCAACTAATTTTCTTGCCAACACCAGAGTCAATTGTTAACTGCCAAAGAGGAACTGACTGGGATATAGGCATCCAATCAATCTTCTCCAACAACAACTATAGATTTCAGGGAAAAGCATCAGCCATTCAAGAAATATACTTAAGACTTACTACTACAATTGGGCCCAAATTTTCCACTGCTAAGCAAGACAGTTACTGAGTGTTTTCCCATTTTATGATTTTTCTTGCCATAACTGTTCAATGAATCACTGAAATTGTTCAGTTAGAAACCCAGTTAAGTGAATCTGTCTTTGTTGACTTTGCCTGTCAGAAGGTTGCAAAAGAGGATCACATGACCCTGGGACACTACAACCATGGAAATGCTACAAATGCTACATTCTAACTTTGAATGGTCACTACACAAATAGTTGTAAAGTCTAGAAGTACCTTCATTTTTATTTTTAAAAGTGATGTAATACATATGGCAATCAGCTATTTTTTCCTATTGCTTTTTATTAAATGTGGAATCATAATCTGAACCAGGCCAGCCTCAAATATTGATTTACTTATTGAATTTATTTATTAAATTTCTGCATTGCCCATCCCACCAAAGTAACTCTGAGAGATTTACAACCAACATGCATAGTAATTTCATTCTTTATCTCTGTTTTCTTTAGTTTGGAAAAGAAAAAAAAGCAATCTTACTTTTACAGTTTGCACATTACACTCAATTTTGAACTACTTCCAAATTTAAAAAAATCACAATCAAGAAAACTTTACTTAATGTTTCCAACGTAATGATCTAACTAATATGCACAAGTTATTTTTCCACTTTTAAACATACAAGTCTTGCTCAATTGAAACCTACAGCCAAAGGCACTTTAACATTCTTGGCAGAAAGATTAAAGGGAATCTTAATTAATATGATATTTACAGCAACATTAACAATAATATTATTGTGCAAAAAGATACTGATTCATTTCATTTTTTAACATTCTAGTAATGTTTGTACATTTTACTGTATCTGGCTTCTATGTGATGTTCTCTGGATAAGCGGAAATTCAATTTGCATGATTGCTAGCCAACCTGCTCTTTGCCCACAGTACTTGAAAATGAAAGGAATGTGCAATATATCTGTGGGCGAAGCAATGAAAAAGATGTACTAAAACCATAACTTAGTATGGCATAAGGAAACAGGGATGAGTCACATGCCTTGAACAAACTTTTCTCTTTATTTTTTTTTTTAAAAACCAGGGTTGATGTTCATCATAGTTAATCAGTTCAAATGACATAAAAGTGATGTGGACCCCTTATTCTGTCTGCACCTATAAGATATCTCTGGGCAGAACTGCTAGCCAGCTGAGGCGATTTGTGTATTATTCCACACATGCACTTAAAAGAAGTTACTTAGCACAGTTTTGCAGACTGCATCATTATCATTAATAATTCTGGCTTGCTACTTTATCTGTTACTTATCATCACTTACAATTATTAAGATAAAGAGGACCACACCAGCTCCCTAAGCTTATACCTGCCAAGGGAAAGGGGAATAAGAGCAATGTTCCCATAAACAAAGAAGTAGGATTCCAAAGGTATTGATTCCATAACTGTGACTACTAGAGAATCCATCTTCCCTAAAAAATCACTGTAGGGATTCCACTGTCTAAATTTATGGTCAAGTCCCTGATAAGAGGTGCTATGAAGTCATCGCCATCTTTTGTTTATACTTTATTTCAAGAATAAAAAGTAGTAAATGAATTCAGACAATTTGAACCTCATCATAAACCTAAAACCTTGGGAGGATGCTGCACAACTATTATTTTCTGGAGGGGGTGTGTGTGTAAATAAACAGAGACATAAAATCAAAAGCACGTGACATATTAGTACCGCTTTATGAAAACTTAGTGAGACCACACCTGGAATACTGATTTTGGTCACATCATAAAAAAGATGTTGAAACTCTGAAAAAAAAAGGGCAAAGAAGAGCAACTAGGATGTTTAAAAGGCCTGGAGACTAAAACATATGAAGAATGGAACTGGGTATGGCCAGTGTAGAGAAAAAAAGGACTAGGAGTGACTTGACAGCAGTATTCCAATATTTGAGGGCTGCCACAAAGAAGGGGGGTCCACCTATTCTCCAAAGCACCTGAAGGCAAGACTGGATTCCAATGGATGGAAACTAACCAAGGAGAGAAGCAACCTGGAATTAAGGAGAAACTTCCTAACAGTGAGGACAATTAACCAGTGGAAAAGCTGGCCTTCAGAAATCATAGGTGCTTCGTCACTGGAGGTTTTTAAGAAGAAACTGGACAGTCACTTTCCTCAAATTGTATAGGCCAGGGTCTCCTGCTTGAGCAGGGGGTTGGACTAGTCACTAGAGGACTTCCAATGTCCATTCCAGTTCTATTCTGATTAACTTTATGGCAGATCCTTAGATATTAGAACACTGCTATCATATTACCCTTAGTCCTTTTTTCCTATTCTTTTTTCTTTGGAATTTTACTCTGATTTGAGCCTGCTGTCTTTAAATCTTAAATAATTTATTGGCTCCTGACTGGCGATCAAAATGCCAATACAACACCTTCTTCACTCATTTAATCTAACATAGAACACAGTTCTACACCTCTCAAAAGTTTATACTATACCCACATAAGGTATATCCAAAATTACTACTGTTGCTATAACATATGGTCCTTGCTTAAGAACAATTCGTTCAGAGACTGCTCAAACTTATGACAGTACTGAATGAATGATAGTTATGACTGGGCTTTGTCCTTAACATTGGTTGCAGTGTCCCCATGGTCATGTAATTACAACGTGGACCTGGCTTGCAATTACAGTGCCCTGCATTCATGCGATTACAATTTGTGACCTTCTTTGCTGGTTTCCTACAATCAAAGTTAATGGGGAAGCCAGCAATGACCATGAGCTATCCTCACTTATTAACTTGTGGTGATTCACTTAATGACAACTGAGAATGTTGTAATTTTCAATGCGAAATGGCAGTCATGTGACATTGTACTTTACAACTGTGATGCTAACTCACAGAAATTCCTGTGTTATCATTGTTAACTGAAGATTAACAGTCTTCAGTTAACTTTAAAAGGTAAAGTTCACTTGTGGATTTGAAATTAAAAATAATCAATTTCAGCTAAACAATAAAAATACAATAAATCACCAGAAATGTAATTAAAGGAACTGTTATAATGCAGATAAGAATGTAAAATCTATGTACAAAAACTACAAAAATATCTATGAGCAATTCACTTGCTGGCACTGAATAGCAATAGTACTTAACACTTATGCACCGCTTCACAGTGCTTTTTACAGCCCTCTCTAAGCAGTTTACAGAGCCAGCATATTCCTTCCAACAATCTGGGTCCTCATTTTATTGACCTCAGAAGGATGGAAAGTTGAGCCAACGTTTAGCGAGTGAGAATCAAACTGCTGGCAGTTAGCAGTCAGCAGAATTAGCCTGCAATACTGCATTCTAACCACTGCACCATTACAGCTTTTATAAATCATAATCGGGGATGCAAAATACACCTCCCTGGAAAAGATATTTTATAAACAGGATCTTAATAATTGAGAAGGCCTTTTCCCATACAGCCTGGGAGCACCAAAGGTAATGAAAAAACCATTTCCTTTTTACTTGTTTCATACCATTCAAGGCTTTATATAACAGCACCAAGACTGGGCCTAGAAGTCAGTGCAGATGAATAAGACCATCAATCCATACAAGATATGAAGCACGGGCATTATATGGTTAGCCTGTCCCAGGCAGTGAGGTTAGTCATGATTCCATTTCAGATTAACTGAACCAGTATTTTTTTTAAAAAATAAAAAAAGGTACTTTAAAACTCAAAACTCTTTAGAAATTCTTATCTGGAATGAAAACTGTAATTAAGAGGCCAATTTCAAAGCATCCATATACGAATAAATATACTAATAGACCTCACTGTTATAATTACTATATTTAAATAACTAGCAACAATAATTATATTTTATACCCATTAATGAAGCATTACCTTGATTGGGGCTGTAGAAAACTTCACTTTTCTAGCTGGATCAGGATCTTCCTCAGAAAGTCCAGAAAGCTCCTCGTAATCACTGTTATAGTTATATTCCTCCTCTTGCAAGGTTTCTTCTGTTTCAGGGCCCTGACTAAGTGCTTCTGGTTCTCTGTCGTCATCAAAAGCAGCATTCTCGATCCCAAAAGTACTGGAAGAAAACCCACTAATTTTCTTTCTCTGTTCTTGTTCTTCCTCTTCACTATCTCCTACAGGTTTTACAGGGACCTGCTCTTGTTCCTGCTCTTTGTCCAGAAACACTAACTCTCTTGCTTTTTGATTAACTGCACCATCCTCCTCATTAGATTCTTCCATTTTCTCAAATGTACAGTCGTTTCTCTCCTCTTTCCAACTTGGAAATCGGAGTGATTTTTCCTTCTGAAATACATTGACTTCCCCAGTGATTTCATTGTTATCCCCTAAAGTTTTGTTCTGCACCATAATCAGTTCAGCTCTAGCTACTTCTACTTGAGAAATTTTTATAGGGGCTCTGTTCACTTTAGAGGATATGCTGGTTTTATATTGTTGCTCCCTTTCGGAAGTTTGATCTGTTTGAGAAGTTACTTCAGTTGTGTCACTTAACTCACTCCTTTCCGTAGAAGTGCTGCTTATCAAAACGGAAGATTCTGCAATGGGCTGATTTTGCTGCAAATGTACTTCTTTCCTAACTCCTGGTGATTCCCAGCTGGAGAACACTGTTTGAACAGGATTTGGGATATCCTTAGTTTTAAAAGTATCTTTGAAGTCGTCATTGTCAATATCAGCCAAAAAACTCTCCAGTCTTCGAGAAATAGGTCCTGCATTCAGTGAAGAGGATTTACAACTGCCAGTAGATTGCTGTTCCTTTTGATCACTATTTCCTTGATTCTCTACAGCAACCTGAGAAGTTACATCAATATTGAAATTAAAGTGATCTGTTACACTGCTGCAATCAGAAGAAGTGGAACCATGTTGTCTCCTGTCTTCAATCCTTTCACTTTTAATGGGAGGACTTCTATCCAGCGAACTTGGTTTCTTAACGTTCCTTTCAAATAGTTTTCTGGTCTCAGAAAATTTCTCTGCTAGTGTAGCTTTGTCTAAATTTCCTTCTTCTTTGCTGCAGATAATTTTATCAGTGAATGAACATGCAGGTAAAGGATCCAGGGAACTACAAAAGGAACCACTATTGAGCAAGTTATTTTTTTGAACACAGAGATAAGATGGGCTACTAGGAGGAGGAAGTGCAAGATCAGTTGAAGTTATTTTATTAATAATTCGGGGCTCAGAGGGTGAACTGTTTTCACATGGTGAATTGGAAGAACCACCCATCTGCATGAACATGTTTTTGATCTTGTGCACTCTGTTGCCATATGAGACAGCTCTGCCACGAACATGTGGATCATTACCTTCTCCATTGGATGAGTTGGTCAACTTTTGCTGAGGATTAGACTTGTTGGAAGCATTATCAGTATTCACTGAATCAAAACTGCACTTAATTGCATGAAAATCGGTTTTATAGGCATTTCTGTGTGGAGAAGCACTTCTTAAAGTTCTGTCTCCTTTGCCTTCAGTCTTCATCATTGTCAAATGCAGAAAGCCTTCAATTCTTTACAAATGAGAGTCTGAAGAGGTGAAAACTAACAGCAGCTGCCAGTGCTGCTCCCACAATGTGATACAGTCCTCTTACAGCCTGGAGAGAGAAAGAGACTGGAAGACGCCTCTCACCATTTTATTCTTCCATAAGAGCAATGAAATATGTGGTGGGAAGGAGGAGGAGAGGCGCATACAAAAACAACAAGCACTTCAAGAATGTATCTAGAAAAATGAGATGCTAGCACCATAGCTGATCCATTCTTATCCTGAAAGGTATCTGCAAACAAACAAAAAAAACCACAACACTTTGTGAGCCAGAGACATCACTCATTTACACTAAGTATTTCATCCTTGTGCTAAATGGAATTCCACAGCCTAAGGATAAGGGAGAAACTTATTTAAAATGTGGTCTATCAATCAAGGAACAAGGGAAAAATAACTAAAAAATAATCTCTGAAACTCAAAAGAGTTCACATAGTGAAAGATATTTTCATTGCCAAGGCTTGCCTTTGTAAGGTATGAAATAGTAAACAAGGAAAAGCAAATGATGGCTTTCTCCCAAAAATAAGTGATTCTTCTTTCCCTCATCGATGAACAATTGTGGCAAGTTCATCCACTTTCAGGATTAAGGAGTCTACATTGAAAGTGCCACCTTCACACAGGGTCCAACCACAACATTTTTCCCTGGGAAAGAAACTGTTGGAGCAGAAGAGTGGAGTTTCTTTCCTGGCATGAAGCAAATCTGAAGATTGGGAGTCTTTCTCTCTCTTCTCCTCCCTCCCTCCCTCTCCCTGCCTGTCCTCCCTCCCACAAAAACTCTTCTTTCCTTTCCAAAAGGTAACTTATTAACTAGCCATTTCCTTCTTCTGGGCCCCACCATTTCTGGATCTCGTTCCCTGAGGGAGGCCGGCAGAAATTATCGGAAAATAAAAAGCGGGAGACGTGGATTTCATTTACAACGAATCTCTCGTTCCCGAAGCACTTATCCCACCAAACACCCCCACCCCCATCTCCTCACGTCCTCTCTCCTCTTTTACCCGCGAATCTGGGTTTCTTGCAATTCCTACGAGAAGCGCAAATCATTTCGGGGGGGGGGGTGGGAGGAATTGGGGTTTCCCACCCGGATCCCCGAACGAGCAGCAGCCCCTCGGAAAAATGGTGGCGGAGCCCAAGCGGAGAAGCCGCTGATCTGAGCCGCCTACAATGGAGCCGCCCTGCCAACTCGGCATCTTCTCCTCCGGCTTTCTGTCCCCCGCTGGGCGAAGCGCTCGAGGGCGAGGCTTCGCGGCCCTGCGCCCTACCCCCCTCCAAAACTTTTCGAAGTAAGCTTCCCTTTTTCCGCTCCCTCCCCCTCCCTCCTCCCTCTTCGCACTTACCTGAGGTAAAAACAGCACGGAGTCCCTTACCAGCGGCGGCGCGCGCGGCAACTCTTTCCCTTTCCACAGGTTATTGCAGCTTCCTGCCCCGGCTTCCTCACCAGCAAAGCCCACACAACGGGGCGTCCGACTCGGCGCTCCCCCCTCGGACAGCTGCCCCCGCCCGGCCGTGTTTTTCATCGTTTCGGGGTGTTTTTTTTTGTTGTTGTTCGTTCGCGCCACCACCTCCTCGCTCCTCTCCCAACTGCTTCTACGCGATCCGACTCTCGTTCGCGCGGCCCGCCCGCTCGTTAACGCTCGCTCGCCCGCGCGGGACGCTGCTAGAATTCGGCCATCCTCTCCTCTCGCTCTCTTTTTTTTTTTTTTCCTTCTGTTTCTTCTCCTTCTCTCCTCTTTTCTCGGCTACCGGCGCCGGGGGCAGGCGACCCGCGCTTCACTTCCCCACCGGCACCCAAAGAGCTTATCCGACCAGGCGAGGGCCGACTTTCTTTCCTGCCGCTCCCCCCCCCTCCCTCCCTCCTCTCCGCGGAGAGAGACGCGCGCGTAACTGCGGCGAAACTGGGGCGGGATCAGAGGTGAGAAGACCTGAAGGAGCAGCCGAAATAGGGCGAGCGCAGGCCTAAGTTCTAAGGGAAACGCCTGGGCATCTGTTGCGAGTACATCCCGGGAAGAAAGGCTGTGGGATTGGCATACAACCAGGAAAAACCACGGTCGCGTCTATGGTTTTCTGGAGGTTTGGCGCCCCCTGCGTGGCAGTTTTCGCTCCCTGCTCCTAATAAAAGTGTTCAGGGCATAATATTTAAGATTAGAATAATAGATAGATAGATAGATAGATAGATAGATAGAGAGAATAGATAGATAGATAATAGATAAGTTAGATAGAATAGGATAGATAGATAGATAGATAGATTAGATAGATAAATAGATGGTAGATATAGATCTACAGAGATAGATAGATAGATACCATAGAGTAGATAGAGGAATCACAGAGATAGGATAGATAGATAAATAGATAGAATAGATAGATAGATAGATAGATAGATAGATAAGTATGAATGGATAGTGATGTGTATATATAGATCTACAGAGATGATAGATTAGGATAGATAGATAGATAGAATAGATAGATAGATAAATAGATGTAGATTATATATCTACAGAATAGATCAGATAGATAGATAGATAGATAGATGTAGAAGTAGATATAGATATAGATGTAGATATATATCTACATATAAATTATTAGATAGATAGATAGATAGATAGATGTAGTATAGATTCTACAGAGATAGATAGATAGATAGATATTTATGTAGATATAGATCTCACAGAGAAGATAGATAGATAGATAGATAGATAGATAGATAGATAGACAGATAGATAGATAATAAAAAAAAGATTCTGTGTTTACAGTTCAGAGTAAATCAAGCATATAGGGGAAGGGCCTGGCTTTCAACAGCTCAAGTGGTTGGCATTTTTTGGCTAGCTACCCTTCATTCACTTTTTGAACAACACAGATTATGCTTGCTCAGCATGTATAAAGGGTGTGAGGAAATGTTTTAACCTTAGCAATGCATAAACGTTGCATATTATTAAACTTTACTCATTATTAGAATTATTTTTCAGGGTAACTCCTTCCACAATACAAATAATTTAAGAATTTTTTTAAAGCAAATACAATACAAACAATTTAAGATTTTTAAAAGCTAAAATATATAATATAATATTTTTTTTTACTGATATTAATTTACCTACTTAATTTATAAGCCACATCAATTGTCCAAGCAGGTCTAGATGACAAATCTTTAAAAAGAATGACAAAACTTGAAAAAAATGGTAATAGCAACTAAACAATACATAATTATTAGGAACACCCCTGTCGAAGAAGAAGGAAGAATTCATCTGGACCAAATTTCCAAGGAGTTTATCATCTGCTTTCCTCCCCCAGTTTTTTTTTTAATTAAAGATTAATTACCATATTTTTATAGCAATGGCAAGTTGAACTTATAATTGCAATCACAGCATAATGATTTGAGGGTAAACTGTACTGAAGACTATGTATAAATCTATATTTTGCATCTACATTAGGAATATGAATGGAGAAAAATTAGAGAAAATGTGTTGGATAAGGTTGTATACACTTCAAGAAATGTCAACATTCAATACATTTACAGTATGTTATCTTTTTTTTCTAACCACATGGGAACAGATGGCAAACAACTGTCTATATTTGATGAATTACATGGGCAAACTTTTCCTTATATCAAACATGTCTACAAGCTATAATAAGACCTGATGTACTTTGTGTCATACTCAGTCTAGCGTTAACTGTACTGACTGAGAATGACAGGAATTGTTGGAAATGCATTTAGGGTGAGCCACACTGAAAAAGGCTAGTGTAGGATATAACATTGCCACTTGCGTAAGTAGAAAAACCTTTGAAAGTTGAACTCTGACTTCCTGAAATGAGCTGTCCCTCATCTTCATCTTACTCCAAAAGTTGGTGAATATATTTCAACATTCCAGTCTGAGAAAGATCTTGAAGAAGGTGAAGCTAATGTCATGACATCTGGAATTTCTCAAATTTTCCTGTTTTTCAACTTATTGTCAGCAGCATCATATCTGGAAGATGCTAATTGGAAAGCAGTAACTGCCAATAATGCTGTAGGGAAACCAATTATCTCCAATTTTGTATCAAGGCAAAAAGCTATGAAAAACTGTAAAATATTTGGTACCAAGACAGGAGCTAAAGTTTAAACTCTTGGTTTGAATATTGTATTGTTTTCTCTGTTGAGGCTATGATTATACAGTGGATAACTTTGCAAAACTACAAGATGTTATTCAATATATAATCATGGATAAAATGCAATCTAAATCTTACTGATAGATGCTGGGAAAAGAACACAATAACAAGAGTCTTTTTGAGCCATAAGCACTCTTGAGATGGGGAGACTGATAGCATACAATATTTTTCACTTTAAAAAAATATGAAGTTGTTTGTACTGTTGAAGGAGTTACCCTGAAAAATAATTATAATAATAAGTACAGTTCAATAATATGTATTGCTAAGCTTAAAACATTTCCAGTTCTTCATATCCTTAATGCATACTCCTACTCTTCCCATAAGCAGTCTTGAGTGCTTACTTTTATACACTTTATATTCACAATTTTTTCTAATGTGAGATACTGTATTCATGTTTATTCTGAAGAAAACCCTATTTTATGCCATCAAGGAAGCTTTCTTCGTTATAAAAAAGTTTAGAATTGAAGCTTTAAATGTAATGAGTTAGTTAGATATATAATTAATGTCATTAGTGTTGTAATAATGTAACATCTGTTAATTTTTTAAATTTTACTTTTTGTAGAATTTTCACAAAATAAAGATTAAAAGATATAATTAGATCTTGGCATGTTCTTGTATTATTTTTGAAAGCATCCCATTTTTATTTAAAGATATGTCGAACTATATAGGGCACTATATAAAGCACAGTGTAGATACAAAATTAGAGGTAGTGGTCCTCAAATATATTCAGACAGATTGCCCAAATCTCAGCTAAGAACTTGTATTAGATCAGCTGCCTCCTTGAGAGGATGCTGGAAACTTTATATTTAAAATACTCCTTATACATTTTCAAAGTTTAAGACACTTAAACAAAAGCTAAATGATATAGTATCACAAGCTCTTGTTTTGATTTATGTATTTATTTAACATGTGCTACGGTACTTCCTGTATCAAAGCATCTCAAATATAGCAGTAAAATACACGCTAGTGTATTTTTTGAAGACTTAGATTCTTCAGTTCCCAAACCAGGGAATAACCATTCCAAGGGATCTTATTGGGATTCAGTCAGTTAACTGGCCGTCATCTTCTAGCCATTCACCAGACACCAATTCGGCACATGCATAATCTCTCCTCATTCAGATCTATGAAAAAAGCTACTCACTCAGTTTCATAGTGAAGTAAATAACACTGGGATCAAAATAATGATATATGCGCGCCACACAGTATGATTGTCAGGGACAGTGAAACAGATACTCAGTTCTATAGTTTGAGAGCATTCTTGCAAATAGTAATGATCATACCATTTTTCCCTGATTCCCAATCCCCAATTCATATGACTGGACTAGAGTAAGATGTAATAACTCTGTGTGCGTGTGTGTGTGTAGCTATTACTACAATATCTTTGCACAAATAAGATTTCTGCTGGAATTGCTAGCACATTCCTGTGCCTAGACATGCATGTGGATAGCCTTTGTTGCCATTATTTGAGCATTTTAGACATCATAGTTGGTTTATGGAGAATCGATGCTTCTCCAGGATTTGGGGCACCACTTCTNTTTTTTTTTTTTTTTTGAAAGTTTGAAATGGATCAGTATATAAGTCTAGAAGGGTTTTAATGTTGGTATTAAAATTGTGTCCACCAAAAATGACAGCATTTTTTTGTGTTCTAGTGAAGGCTTGGTTCACATGCTAAGCCATGGTGTATTTTAATAAGTTTGTTGAATGAAGCACAGTATATGAGTTCAGCTAGGTCAAAACTAAACCAAGTATATTTTAAGTTAATGAGATGCCTGAAACTAACCAATATTCTTACACTACGTTGCAGTTTGTTTACAGTTGGTTTAATATATTGCAGTTGGTAAATCGATGGAACCTAATACTTGTGATCTCGACATCATGATATATGAATGAATGAATAAATAAAGGAAGGAAGGAAGGAAGGAAGGAAGGAATTCTTTATTGGCCAAGTGTGATTAGACATATAAGGAATTTGTCTTGGTGCATATGCTCTCAGTGTACAAAAAAAGAAAAGATACATTTGTCAAGAATCATGAGGTTCAACACTTAATGATAATCATAGGGTACAAATAAGCTATCAAATCATACAAGGAAACAGTCAATATAAATCGTAAGGATACAAGCAACAAAGTTACAATCATATATGGCTTAACATGTTGCCTAAATCCAGTCAATCAAGATTTATTCTATTGATCATAGCATATAATGCTATGCATAAATCCAACCCAAATGTTTTTTCTGTTCCAATTGAGAGATATTGTTGCTCCAACTCTAATTCCTAGCAGTTTCTAGCCAGGACTAAGGGCCCTGGAATTCAGCAATATTTTTAAAGCCATAGTATAGATTCTCTCTCCTTGTTTTTCTTTCTTTTTGGAATATATAGGAAAATACCATTCACTAAGGAATTAAACATACTCCAATTTTCCAGTTGATGTAAAAGCATGGGAATAACAGATAAATAAGAAGCTGTATTTTAATTTACATATATTTAAATTATAGTTTATTGAAATTTAATACAATAACTTTAAATTTATAGATAATATTTATGTCCTACATTTTTGCATTATTTTTCTGTTTTTATAGATAAGCAAATCCCTCTGAAGTAGTCGTGCATTTCTACATACTTATGGCTTTATAAAAGCTCCACTGGAAGAAAAAAGAAACCTGCCTGAAAAAATTTCCACCCAAAATTTTAACTTCTCTAATTTCTTGCACAGATATGTGTATCCAATTTAAAGAGTGCACAGTCTTCTATATCATATGTAATAAAAGGAAGTGTTTGAGGTTTAAGAAAAGCTTACTGGTTGAAGTGGTATCAAGTTTCAATTGTAGATTGCCTTAGTCAATTGAAAGGCAACGGAAGTTCTCCTTATATACAATTAGACCACAATTTCTGTATGCTTAAACTAGGTCTGTAATTATAGATTACATTGTAGTCAGATCTGAAAGTTATAATTTAAAACTAACATAGCAACTCTAGTTCAAATTCTACCAAATCCTATTATGGTGATTTTGTGCAAGTATGAAAATAAAACATAAAAATGTAGTCACATCTATTTTTAATAAGATAGTATGAAGCAATGACTAATAATGTACAGTTGTAAGCCAAAATGCAATGAAAAGCTGGCCACAATTATTTGTTTTTCTAAACTGCAATGTACAATCTTAACCATGTATTTTTCTTATAATTTAAAACATTTAACATGTATATAAAATATGCTCTAAAAAAACCAGACTAAATTAAATTCAGCTTTTCTTAATTTGGAGGATCTAGTTAAGTTGGTTTATATTAATTCTCCTTTAATGTGGCCACTTTCACTTACTGGTGTGTTCCATAAGAGTTTATAAAATGACTATTAATTTGCATAGAAATGATGTTATTGCATAACACTAGATATATATTTAGTTTACTTTGCAGAGACAACCAGGATTTTAATCAGACGTCTTTCCTAGCCTTGTCTGGAGTGCTATGGACTGAAACAGATCTGGTATGTAAAAATACATACTAAACCAGAAAAAAATATTTATTTCTTTTGTTTATATATTTTATAGACAAACAATATCTTGTTTTCAAAATGTAAACTTTTCAAAACTTTCAGACTGCTAGTCATACTATCAACAAACATGTTATTTTCTGAGGGACTTTTTTTTAATGTTGCAAGTGTAACTCCATCTCCACTGTTTCTCATTTTAGCTAAAACAACCAGCTTTCTTGTTTATTCTTCTTCTTTTTGACAGTTCACATTTACTTCATTAATGCTGTATATCTAGACAAGATTATGAAATCATCATAATGCCTAAAATTTAATTAATCTAGAAAAAGTACAGGGAAGAGCAAC
The DNA here is from genome assembly GCA_004320025.1 of Laticauda laticaudata. Classification (NCBI taxonomy): domain Eukaryota; kingdom Metazoa; phylum Chordata; class Lepidosauria; order Squamata; family Elapidae; genus Laticauda; species Laticauda laticaudata. The sequence goes on from BHFT01025532.1 coordinate 59,846, forward strand.
CAAGATGATTAGGGGACTGGAGACTAAAACATATGAAGAATGATTATAGGAACTGGACATGATTATTCTACTGGAGAAAAGGACCAGGGGAGACATGATAGCAGTCTTCCAATATTTGAGGGGCTGCCACAGAGAGGAAGGGGTCAAGCTATTTTCCAAGGCACCCAAAGACTAGACAAGGAATAATGTGAACAAGGAGAGATTTAACCTGGAAATAAGGAGAAACTTTCTGACAGTGAGAACAATCAACCAGTGGAACAGAAGTTGCCCTTGGAAGTGGTGGGAGCACCATCACTTGAGACTTTCAAGAAGAGATTGGACTGCCATTTGTCAGAAATGGTGTAGAGTCTCGCACTTGGGCGGAGGGTTGGACTAGATGACCTATAAGGTCCCTTCCAACTCTGGTTATCTGTTATCTAATTGTTTAGTTTAATATGATTCCAGCTCAATTGAATATCTGCTGTAATGAAACTTTATTTGAAAAAAAAAAAGACGTCAGTCCTTAAAGATGTTCTGTTCTACTACGAAGGTAGAGTGGTTAAACCAAAATTTTAGTCCACATCAGATCATGTTTCTAACTATCAATCTGTCAAAAATATTAAAAATTACCTGAAAAAATCATGAAAATGTTAGAACTTGTAAAATTTTGGTGACCTCATGGGGTTTTGCACATTTTATTTATATATTTTTATATAATTTACAATATATTTCCCATCCAAATAGATCTCTGCAGGATGCAATCACATTAATTACTACAACAATTATAAATTCTATAGTTGCAAAATTATAAACTCTATAGTTGCAAAATAATTCTATTCTTTCTATAATCTAGCCTGTGTAATCATCAAAACCATACATCATAAGTTTATTTTTTTCTGTTTTATGCAAAATGTCCACAAGGGGTTTTCAGTTAGCAATAACCATACATATTATCTTTCCTCTGATCAAAAAAGTCAGTCTGGCCATCTCAGCAAGTTCCATCATCTTCACCAACCATTCCCCCATTGTGGGCAATGCCAAAGTATGTCCTGCAATTATCTCATTGCAGTTATTATATACAAAAAACAAAGTTCCGTGACTTTTTCCCCAACTGTTTATCCATCAATCCCAAAAGAAGAACTTCTGGTTTCAATTTTATAATAGTCTTTAAAATATGCCAAATAAGTATGCACTTGAATCCAAAAATTTCTACCTGTTTTATTTTCCACCAAGCATGGTAAAATGTCCCCCTCTTTTTTTGGTTCACATTTCCATCATAAATTTGAAGTTCCTTTATACATTCTAAACAATTTCTCTGGTGACATATACTAAAGATTATAATATAATATAAATTTCAATCTTTCAACTATGTGTTTTCTCAATGTTCCATCTGTATATAATAAATAATTTTTTATATCATTTTATCATATATTCCTTCATTTGTTCTCCTTTTGTTTCAAATTTCAACAAAAGTTTATGTATTTTAGCAATTATATGTTTCTCATCTGAATACAATTCTATTTCAAACTTAATCTTACAATACATAAAACCATAAACTTTTTATTTACTTTAAACAAGAAAACTACTGATACTGAACTGCTATGAAACTCATCGAATTCGGTACTCAATGCATTTTGACATGAACATTTTATCTCAGTAGTCATTGTTTGTTTGGTACTCAACACACAAGCTAGAACTTGTTGGTGTCAGCTGCTTTGTGACTCCCTACATTATTCCTGATGGGGAAAATGTGTTGGGACTCATCATTTTTAATACTCATTGTTCTTCCTGGAACCAATTAATTATGACTACCAAGTTGCCACTGTATTATATTTTCTACCACCAGTTCTCTTCATTTTATTTTTTATTCCCCTAACAAAATTCTAATAGCTCACAATGGGCTAGCTTATTATTTCTCATCTATAAAACATTTCCTGTGCTGAGAACCACAGGTACATCCTAGGTTTCTGTCCATTCCATTTTTCAATAAGTCATGTCTAATATAATGATTTTTAAAATCCACACTAACTTTATCATACCATAAATATCTGTGCCATCCAAATCTCAGGTCTTAATTTTCTAATTCCTTCTATTTCTTGATAGCACCCACTCTTTTATCCAAAACAAACAGGAAGCCGCAAACTACAATTTCAAATCGGATAGACCCAATCTTCCTTTTTCCTTTGCATTTTGTAGCACCTTATATTTAAATTAAGATTTTTTTCCCTGCCACACAAATTTAGGTATATACTTCTGCCTCTGTTTAAATGGTGCATCATTTGTCAAAAAAGGTATTATCTGAAACAAATATGTTTTAAGAAAAACATCTATTTTTATCCCATAAATTCTGCTCAGCAATGACAGTTGTAGTTTTCCCCATCTTCATATGTCTGTTTTAACTTCTTTATGTGTCTTAGTATAGTTATTTTGAAATAACATATAATTCATATTTGTCATCATGATACTCAAGTGTTTTACTTATTTCCTTGATGTTAAAAGCCATTTTATTAATCAGTTCTGTTTGATCTTCTATTTTCATGTTTTTGTTAACATTTTTGTCTTTTTATTTCTTTGAGCTTAAAACTGGCTAATGCAACAAATTATTTTACTTTTGCCATTGATGTTTCAATTCCCTTTTTAAAAAATTCTAAAACCAACATCAAGTGATAACAAAAGCTCCTATAAGTTTCTTTTCAAACTTAACTCCCATGGTTCCCTCATCTTATATTTCTATTTAGTATTTGAAGAACCAAAATAAACAAGAGAGGAGACAGTGGATATCCTGTCTTGTTCCTTTTTGTTTCACACAAGCCTTTGTTAGATCTCCATTACAGTTTCTGTGAAGTGTTAATTGATTTTACACATTTTATAAAGTTTCCTTCTATCAGGTAAAAAGAATCAGGATCATTCATAATCTTCTGCTGCAGCATAGAAGATTTATTCATGCCTATACACAAAAATCTGGTCAATTAAAGTTCAACACTAAATTGGCGTTAAATATGGGTGAACGGAATTCAGTGGGAGTTGGACTTGCAGCATTTGTGAGAATGCAAGCATTCTAAACTGATGATGTGTTTAACTCTACCCGCTCCCTCCCCTCCCGCTTGCTCTTCTTCTACATCTCCAATGTTCACATTTTCCAAAACTTTGAACTTCCAAATTGTCAAAGGCCTCTACATTTAAGAAGAGCAATGCAGCTTGTTTTTCAGTATGTTGCTCCAAATATTCCAAAATGTCCAACATATCCCCACAAATAAATTCTTGTAAAATTATTTCTCAAAGTGTGGTCTGGTGACCTTAGGAGACCCTAAAACCCTTTCAAAGAGTCCATGAAAACAAATGATAAACGAATGATAATAAACTAAAACTGTTTTGGACCTTCAGTCATTTTCAAGAATGTAAAGGGGTCCTGAGACGAAAACTTTTGAGAACCACTGGTCTCGATCAATAAGGGAACAAGAGGGAAAACACCAATTTCAGAATGTAGCACATAGAGTTAGTTTGGGATTCCTTTACCTGAAGATAGATGATGAGATGCTATAGCTTCTGGTCATATCCTCTGAAAATACTAGCGGAACATCTTCAAATTGGGACAAGGAAGCTGTTTGGAAGTGACCATAGTTAGCAAATTGGAAGTGAAAGTTAATGAAAGAAATCTTGTAACACTATTGACCTCACCCCTTTCCTAACAGGTCTGTAGGGGGCGTGCATAAGCACACCAACGTGCCTACCATCACTGTCCTGTTGTTTATTTTTCTTATATGTTCCCATTTCATGTATTCATAACTATGTATATACTTATATCTATTATCTTGTAAGCAATTGATAAATCAAATAAATCAAGTAAATAAAAAAATATAATTACAGGAAAGAATTAAGACAGTTTGAAAGTCCTAGCCACAATTTAGTTTCAAGGGAAAAAAAGATGGTTTTGAAACCAAATTCTTATCACTGTGCTTTCAAGCTTTTTATAGTTGGGCAGATTTAAATCAGACTATTGTTAAGCTTGTCCACTTTGGATTTCTATATGTATAGATGGGAAGTGTTCGGAATAACGTGTTCACTTTATTTGATTTCATGCCTAGGTATTTAGTTCATTTGCTTTTCAGTAATCTTATTCTGCTTTGAACCTACACAAAGAAAATTATTCTTTTCGTGAGCTACCCAGAATAATGCCAAGGATATTCTTATTGAGGGAACAGCTCCTTGTCATGTATATAGGAATAGCAGTATTGCTTTACATTTATTTATATACAGTCAAATATTAATATCCTTCATGTAACTGTATAAAGGTTCTGAGTAACAGTTTAAGGTCTGAGGCTTGAGCTCCAGTCTGGAAGTTGAACTGAAAGATCTTATAGAAAGATACGACGTATGGTATTTTTACACTAATAATTCATTTTTTTTCTTCCATTCAATCATGTTCTCAGATTGTCTGGACTAGTCCCTGAAATTTTTTCTTGACAATGTTTTTCCTAAATGTTTTGTCCTTGCCTCCTTCCTAGGGTTGAGAGAAAGCAACTGGTTCAAGGTCATTCAGTTGACTTTGTGCCTAAGACAGGACTAGAACTCATAGTCTCCTGTTCCTAACTTTGTGTCTTTAATCACTACACCAAACTGGTTTTCCAACAATTCCTTTACCAAAACAAATTTGTTTATTTGACTGATTGTTTAGAAAGAGAAGGTCTGAGTTGTTAGTTATTGTTCTATATAAAGAATAGTAGACTCCTAATACAGGATTCTGATTGGCTAAAAAACCTGAATTGGGATTGGTTCAATAAATTAGAAGTCTCTTAATCCCAGTATTACTCGATCCCGCGCATCACTTCTATCTAAATTCAGAACAAACTCACAACGCTCCCCTATTTGTCGGAGGGCTGCCACAAAATCAGCGATGGTCTCGCCTTCTTTCTGGTCTCTTATATAAAATTCATCCGCTTGATAAGGTTTGACACCACCGGTGCGTAGTGAGCCTTTAGCATGCTTTGGAGCTCTGGCCAAGTCAATTGTTTCACATCTCGGGGCTTCGCTAAAGCCTTGGCCACTTTTTGAAGATTGTGGGCCCGCAATGTGTCAAGAAAACAGCTCTCTACGCTGGTCTGAGATCTCTTTCCATTTCGTTACTTTCCAATACATCTTGGAATGGTCTATGTAGGATCTCTCTCATCCTCTTCATTGGGATTGAAGGGTGGGCGGCGCCGTTATTTCCAGCCATTGTCTTCAGTCTGGTTTTATTGTTTGCCGCGTGCTCTGTCTCGCGTTTAGGACAATCCCATCCTCGTCGCTAGTGTTCGCTCCGGAAAAACGCGAGGTAGACTGCGTTTCCAACAAACAAAGTCTTTATAGTTAACAGCAGTTGAAAAAAATGAAAACATTGCTCAAGCCGCGGGCAGCCTTTATATAGGGTTTCACCTGCCGGCTTGTAGGCCAATGACAGGTATTTAGTTTTGCCGCCTTTGAGCAGCTTCGTGATGGTTCCTA
>BHFT01025537.1:0-59269 GCA_004320025.1 Laticauda laticaudata
AGAAAAACTATAGCCCCACGAACGCAGAAATTCCCCAACACGAGCCAAGCCTTAAACGCGAGCGGAGAGACAAGTGGGGCTATAAGGTCTTTTTCTGTTTTCTGAGACCTTTCTCTATGTGCCCCACTTTTTTTTACAAGTTAGCCTGCAGGTAGCCATCGAGAAATCTGCCCCATTCGCTCGGGCATGGTTCCTCCGCAGCCGATGCGACATTCCCGCCAATTTCTTCTTTCACGCCTCTTTTTTATTGTGAAGCAGAGCGGCGGGAACCTCTCGTCGTCTGTCCTCGCTGATTCCGGTTTCCTCTCTCCGAAAGCTCCTTCCCGAAATGCCGGTGGGCGTGGTAAAGGCCTGCTTCCTTCCTTAAGTTGGCGGTTTCTTGATTTTTGTTCATCTTCATGAGATTGGGGTGGGTGATGGCGCGGCAGCGGCGGGCGCAACCCTCGCGGGGAAGCGATCTGTATATGACTCCGCAATCCTCATCGCCCAAGGATTGCAGAGCGGTCGCGGCGCGGTCCGTGCGTGGCCTTCCAGACATCTCTGCTGGCCCGTCTTGGCTTTGCTTACTCACGCCGTGCAGCTTTTGCATTCAGGACCGATCCCACCTCGTCGCCAGCTGTTTTGTTTCAGCGAAAACACACGAGGCTAAGCACCGGCGCGTTCCAACAACAAAAGGCTTCTTATTCAAACCACGTAGTCAGAATAGGAAACACTTTGGCCTGCAGCCGAGCCAGCCCTTTTCCTATACAGGCTGCGCCTGCCTGCTTTCAGCTATCGGCGATTCCTTTCGAACATGCCGCCTTCTCAGCAGCTCTTTGGCATTGGTTCGCTAGTGAACCAATCCACTTCTTTACTACTGGCCACAATCAGGAACTGGTAGTCTAGGATTCAACCATTTACATATAGAACAAAATTCTGATGTTGCATCTCATTCGAGCAGGCCGGTCTTCAAACATGCACAACTTTAAGACTTGTGGACTTCAACTTCCACGAATTCCCCCTCTGGTCATGTTAGCTCAGGAATTCTGGGAGTTGAAGTCCACAAGTCTTAAACTTGCCAAGTTTGAAGACCCTTATAATTGAGGAATGATAACTGATGGGACCCAGAAAGCATCTCTTTTATTTTGCTACACCTGCTTTTGAAATATCATACCCATAAATTAGGTTGGCTGCTGATCTTTTGGAGGGCACTTAAGACCTGGCTGATCACCCAGGCCTGATGGGTTAAGAGGTCAGATAAGCCTATGTGCTATTGTTATTAATATGGATATTTATACTTGGACATTTTAAAAAATATTTTTCTCTGTGGTGTACTGCCATTTTTATAATTATGTTTATGTTTTTAACCTTTGCTCGCTGCCCAGAGCCACATATGTGAGATGGATGGATGGCCATATAAATTGAATAAAACACAAAAATAAATAACTCAGGGAGAATAATGTAAATTCTAATTCAGTATCATTAAAAATACCAGACCAGGGATGAGTGATGGCTGAGCACATGTTAAATTCAGAAGAAGTTTCATGCCCTACATCAAAAAGTAAACAGGAAAAACAAAAAGAACAACTTACCCACAAGAAGGTCCATAATTGCTGATCAGCTTGTTGTGACTTTCCCAAAAGCCCTGAGTGAAAAAAATGACAGAAACTATAGCTGGTTCTTTGCATATCAGCACTCAAGTATCCATCAGATTTCAAGAACCTTTTAGATGATCTATTGCTGCTCTAAGCAATGTTTTCAGGCAACTCTGTCCACATTTTTGCCTACTTGATTTTTTTGCTTTTCCAGTAAGGAAGAAGTGGGATACACTTTCTTTTTGTTTTCTGTCCCTCATAAATGAAGAAGTCAGTCGTTAGTTTCTCACTAGTGATATACCTTGTACAACTTCCTATAAGCATTTCACTAAAGATACTTTTACCTTCTGAATCATTGGCCCTTACGCAAAACTGTCTATCTATTTTGAATGAACAGGATTAAATGCTTTATTAAAGGCTATTAAGATTTTTTTCTTTTTAAAATTCTTGTTCAAAGAACATACATATGTTTTCTGTTTTAGACTAATTCTTGTACGTATTTTAAAGCTGAAACTCATTGTATCATACAGAGATATGATTTATTTCAGAATCATATATATAGGCAATTGATTCATGGTCTATTATGCTAGGTTCCTAAGTGTGATATGACATATCTTTATTTGTTATACAGATAACTTTTAAGACTTGTTAAAACTCTTGTTAAATACAATATTTTGCATTTACTTGTATTTAATAAAAAAAGATGATTTAAAAAAAATATTCTTATGTTCTAGAAACAGTCTCTTACTAGCCGATCAAAATTTTGACTTAATTAAACATCAAACTCCCCAGATTAAACCAATGATCCCTGGTGCTGCAGAAATAATAATTAAAATAATTTTAATTTATTTTAAAGTTTTGTGCTGATTGTGCTGTAGTTTACTGTTGTGCAAATTTGTCATGTTGTGCAAATTGTCCTGTAGTGCAAACCAGCCTTCCTGAATGTGAGCATCCAACATTATGGTATCAACACCCATAATCCCAGCTAGCATAACTATGTGCTATGAATTCTGGTAATTGGCATGCAGATACCTTAAGGTGCGCATCTAGAGGTATGTTGAAAGAAACAATTGGCTAACAGAAAAGTGTAGGTTGCATCTTCAAGAGTGCAGCTGCAGTGAAAACATTGGAGAGTGCAATTATGAGAATGAAACCATTTTTTAAAAATCTAGATACAGAGATATAGGATTGAATCTTTGAGTCAGTCATTCTTACTCAGTCCAACCCACCTCATGGGGTTGTTGTAGGGAAATTAGGAGGAGAACGTTTTGCTGGATATGTTTGCTTTCTTAAGGTATTTGTGAAAACAATAAAGGTGAGATACAAGTAAGTAAATAAAGGAACAGGCTTTTCAAGTATCTTCCAACATAACATTTAGTGGTTGTCACTGAAGCAGTTGGTGTGAGTTTAAATGGACTCCGAGGGATGGTACAGCACAGAAAGGCCTGGAGGAACATTGTCCATGGAATACCGATGGGTCAGACATGACTTCGTGACTAACAACAATAACAAAAAAGCAAGCAGTACAGTGATAAACTTAAGAAACACTGATAAACTTCATTTATATGCTGCCACATATTTTCCAGGAGCATTTAAGTGTTTCTCATAGCATTTGTAATTTCTAATAAAACACAAAATATTCAGATAAAATTGTATGGACTATGAATTTCTAAATGCACAAATATCTACTGTAATAGATACATTGCATCCATACATGTGCACAAATGCAGACCATTTGCAAAGCGAAAGGCTGAGAATCTGTATAGACTTTCAAAGCATTAGTTTTCAGTCCTTTAATTATGTCAATCTCCATAAAGCAGAAATAGGTGTCTTTTTAAAAGTTGTGTTTATACTGTTATATATAGCCTTAAAAAGTGTGCAAAAATGTCTCCTCCAAAAGATCAACTAATGAATAGTAACAAATAAGACAACAAGCATATTATGTGTATCTCTAGCATGATATGAAAATTTCTAATTTGAAAGAAAAAAAATATGGTTGTTGTGAAAAACAACGCAAAGAGAACCATGCCACCTTTTCATGGAAAGAAAAATCTATCAATTTCAAAATGTCAAAAATGGATAGATTACAAATCTCTTGAATCCAGTCCTTAATATTACTTTTCCAATTTCTCAAAATGAATCTATGATTTCCCATGCCCAACATAGCCAAAGTTCCTCAAAACAATATCAGAAAGTAAATTTTCCCCAAACCTGCTTACACATATTAACATATTGTTTCCAAAAGATGCAAATAGATCATAAATACTGACTATGAGGTCAAACTATATGAATCAATGACCTCTCAAAGACTGTACATCAAGCAAAAATCTCTCCAATTACCATTGTTTAAATACATTTGTTCTTAATAAAACAGAAATAAGCATGGAAACCAATTGCTAGACAAACGTGCATGAAATTCTATCTATGCCATTCTTTTTAAAAAAATAAATAAATCATGTACACAGTTTTCTTCCTTTGATCATAATCTCTAATAGTCATCCTCTATGGGTAATATTCTTTAATTTATATATGCGCCATTTCAAATTTTAATGCACATATACTTCTGAATTTAATAAAAACAGCTTTTCTACCCTTTTGACTTATTGAGAGGTTAGTGTTACGTAATTAAGTAAATCCTCATTTGTAAAGGCTAATTAACTAAATGCTAATTGAATCCATACATGAACATTAGCACAATGCACTCTAATAGACAATTTTAAAAAGTTACCTTAACTAAAACCAAGCAAATTATTTTGCTTCTTATAATCTTTATAGAAAATGGAAAAAGAAGGCAATTTTTGTACAACAGCATGCTTTTTGCCTGTGATTTGCATTTTCTTTGTCTGACAAAATATACAATCAACAGTTATTGTTGCCTGCAGCATTTTACCTAAGTCTAAAATTCTATACCTATTTACTTGGGAACAAGCTCCACAGGAATTTATTGGGACATATTCCTAAATTAAAATCTGGAAGATTATGCTATAAAGAAATTTACATTTCAAATCTACTGTAAATGGCAACTCAAATATTCCAAGGAAATCAAGAAAAAAATTAATTACAAGTTGTTGTAGTACATGTATCTTACCATCTTGGTTTGATTTCATATTTGAATAAATTGTCCACACTGTAAGTTTTGTTTCCTTCATCCTTAGATCTATGAATCCTGAACTCAGAATTTCTCAGAGCTCTTACACAAACATGCCTCTTTTTCTACACATCATGACAGAGAACAGATGATGAAAAAGGACAGCTTCTTACAGCTACTACATACTTTCCCAAAACAGATCATACAGATAGTCAGTTTGAAAAAGTAGCTCAATCAGCCATTATTTGCCAAATAATAAGGAGCTATACAGTAGGTATGTGGTGAAGGGCTGTCTATATCCAAAGTACAAATGCTATGAGAAGTTTTCAGTACTCTTTTATGGTCTCAAAGAGGAAAATATACACAAAAGACTTACATAATTTATCTTTCTATTCTCTTCACTTTGAATCAAATCAGGGGAGCCAAATTTGTCTATTGTGGAGCAGCCTCTGTCTTAAATAATTATATTGGGCTTTTCATCAAACATGCCAAACAAAGTCTATTGACATCTACTCAAAGCATTTTAGCAAGCTGTCTGAAGAGGAGAGATCCAGAAATTTAAAATCTATGATGGGTATTCCCCCCACAATTGGTGGTTTGTAAATTTTAACAGAAATAAAAAATATTTTCTAGTTTTCTACTAATTATTGGATCAGCTCATTTTCACCACACAGCAACTACCATTTTATTTGAACCATCAAAGGTTTCCTCAAACTCTTCATTTCAGTGAAATCTTATATAAAAGGTACAAAACATTTTAAAAAGTGAGGAAATAAAGGGACAGTAATCTGTATCAGGTGAAATTCCTTCTTTGAATAGTTTTAAATAATAAAACTATTTTAAAAAGCTTGTGTTCCAACATTTCATTCCACCCTTCCTTGACTTGATGATCTCTGAATATACATCTTTCAATTCCTCATAATTCCTGCTCAACATGTCACACCAGCTGCGAATCATACCATCTGAACTCTAATACACAAAGGACATCAAGTTTGAGGTGAATATTGAAGTTCTGCATTCTCAGTTTGTTGCACAAAACATTTTTATTCGAAATTATTGCTCTTTTATTCACACCATACACCTATTGTTTTAAGTTTCATATTTTTAAAAAGGATTGAATATTCTGAATTTAAGAAATGGACACCTGAAATATATGGACATATATTGATTCAGGCAACACCATTAACAAAAAAAATTAAAAAGCTATAAAAGATAAAGTATTTTCTATGAATGTTTTGAACTTCAGACATTCTATGCTACGGCAGCTGAAGCTTTTACAGAGACCAATATTTAGAGAAGAAAAACAAGGGTCTAGTTCTTTTAATCCTGTGCACCTATCCAAATATCTCAAGCAATGTTCCTAGATAATCATCTTATTTGCTTTACCAATACTGCCTTGTAAGAAAGCTGAAAAATAATACTAATAATTAAAATAAATAAAAGAAGAAAGTGTGAATAATTGATATGGCAATATCAGGTCATAGATACAATAAAAGACAAAGAATTGGAGAATTTTGTAATGTACAAAGATCTGAAAAGCAAAGTTGAAAGATTATGATATAACCAGCTGTCGTAATCCCAATGTTTACCAGAAGATTGGATGACATACACCCCCCCCAAAATTGGACAATACTTAGAAAATCTATGCATTGAAAAATTTTCATTGGCCAATTACAAAAGTTCATACTTCGTGAATCCACATATATACTATGCCAAGACATCAGAACAGGGGTGACAAACTCCAGGCCGGATCCAGCCCATGGGCCGGATCCAACCCATGGCCTGCTTATATTTGGCCCATGGGACCACCCTGGAACCAACAAAGGACTGGCCTGTGGTACCTCTGCCAGTGAAAATGGAGCTCAGGGGCCCTCCCGAGGCTGCCGCAGCTGAAAAGAGAGCTTGGGTCACCACAGTTGCCCCTGACATGAGTGATGTCAAGCTAGCCACCCCCACCCTGGCCATGCCAACTCTGCCCCCCCCCCAAAGTCAAACACAACCCTGATGCGGCCCTCAATGAAATTGAATTTGACATCCCTACATTAGAACTTAATTATAATTGATTCTTGGGAATAACTTAATGTTTATGAAAACCAACAAAGGTGGGGGGGAATCAGCAGTTGTGATTTCACATTATTGTGTATTTAAGAATCATGCCATGCTTACCATTTACAGGAGAAAAACAATGCCCTATGGAAATAATATCAAGAGTGTGGATAAAGAAAACTACTACATATAACTGGATAACCTTCAAAATGACAACATGAAGCACATTGAAATAAAGAAGAAGGTTAGAAATAAATATATCATGAAAGTGAAGAAGAACTTAAATTCCAAACTCAGTGGAGGAAATATGCAGGCAAATAACACCTGGACAATTCCTGTCTTTAGACATACAACTGGAATAATGAACTGGTCTTATTCAGAACAGAATGTCCTGAATTGGAAAAATAATGCAATTAATCATGCCCTTCATCTACCCAGCAATGTTGACAGATTTGACTTACCAAGGAAGATAGGTGGGTATGGAATGTTGTAAGTATGTCAGATAGTTGAAGAAGAAAAGAACATTGGAAGACCATCTGAAAGATAGTGAACAAGATGCACTGACTTCCAGTTCGGGCTTCTTTGGCGACGGACCAAAATCACAATTGTGCATGGTTTTGATCCATACTCACTGCTGGAGCACCCCGAGCTGCCTGGATTCAGAGCTAAAGCCACCCCATAAAGGTGGTGCCTGGATTCAGGGCTAAAGCCAACCCATAAAGGTGGTGAAGAAGGGGGAGCCATCAGCTGGGTTGAGGAGAGCCGCATCTTTCTTCCTCGGCTGGCCATTGCTCCCTTTCCCAAAGGCGGTTGCAGCAGTGATCAGAAATGGTCACCTAAAAGAAGAACCCGACTGGACAAGGTTGTGCAGGAGGAAGTTTAAAGGAGAAAGCTTGACTGACTGTGTTGAATGGAGAACATCTATTTATGATACCTGGAACCTGAATTTTAAAGACTAATACTTTTCCTAAAAAAGATCTTAAGCAGCGAAAGAGAAAGGGAAAGGAAATGGAATTAGCTTTTCTTCCTCTCACATTGTTTTAATTGACTTGGAACGTTAAGACGAAGAGATTCGAATAAGAAATTGATACTAACACACTGTGACATTAATAGGCTATTTTAAGCTGAAAATAAAGTGTCAAAGGGATAAAGATTCTTGGATAATTTAAATTTTTTCTTAAAAAAAGAAAGAAAGCAGAGGAGGGAAAAAGGAAACAAGAGGGTGGAATCTGGAAAATGGAGGAGATCACCTGGAACTTAAAAAAATCGATAGTGGAATTTTAACAAGGCTTGCAAAAGATACATTATAGCTGAAACTTTGTTACAAGATAACAAAACCCCTAGAAAGAGAAAGAGAAAAGAAGCTAGAAACAGTTTTGGATTATTGGATGATTCCTGGAATTTTAGATGGTGGATCCTAATAAAACAAAATCAAATCAAATGGGGGTTGTTTAAATTTTTTTAAAATGGCATTACTCCTTGAAGAGTTAAAAATGAGACTTAAAGAACAAAAAGAAGAAGCACAAGAGGGAAGAGGATCTTTTGGCTTCGTATTTCAATTTTTAAAAATGGAGATTTTTGAACTATGAAAAACAAGAAATGCTGGCAGAACAAGAAGAGTGGGATAAAGAAGAAGCCATTTTTAATGACCAAGCAACTTTAAGTGGGGTAAAAAAAGGGAAAGGGGGGAAAGGGAGTTAAAAAATTAAGCATTGAAGCAACAATCCAAAAAAAGAGTAATTTAAAAAGCAATCATAATATCAGGATGAAGCCAGAGGTGGTATTCAGCAGGTTCTGACCATTTCTGGAGAACCGGTAGCAGAAATTTTGCGTAGTTTGGAGAACCAGCAAATACCACCTCTGACTGAAGATTTTACAATATCCTTCCCCTGCCACGCCCCCCAAGCCATGCTCACAGAACCGGTAGTAAAATTTTTTGAATCCCAACACTGATGTGAACATGCTCGCACTGACATAATCATCATCAGTCAATTGCAAAAGGCAGCTCTATCTGGAACAGCTTACATCTTGTGACTATCTTTAACCCCATCAAACAACATCTCGAACCCAGGTCCTCGGGAAGGACAGAATAAATGGCTAAAAATGCCAACTCCACTCTCAACATCTGGCTGACTGTGGGAACAACCATAAGAATAATAATTTGTTAATTTTATATGCCATCTGGCCCCCAGTAACTCTGGGCAGTTTACAGTTATTAAAACATTTAAAAAGAAAAAGCAATACAAAACCACAAAAACACAAGACAAAAGAACAATAATGGCAAAAAAATATATAAACAAACAGACCCAGAAGGGAACAAATAGGAAGAAAGGGATATCAATCGTAATTACTAAAAGCCAGAACACCAGAAATCTGATGTTATTTGTTGCACAACTGAAACAGAATAATTTCCAACAAATTATTTTTTTTAATGCTGCAGTTTCTTTTTTTCAAATTCTTTCTTAATATTAAAGTTAATATTTCTTCTTTACTAGCTGACTACTCAGAGTAGAAAACAATTAATTGACTAAAAGAAAGGATTTATGGAAAAAAATCATAAATATGATAATCTAGAGAAGTTTGCAAGAAGTGATCAGAACCTAACTTCCTTGCATTGTTGCTTTCACAACTAACAGTGCACAAACTTAAGCCCATGTCACACTGGCCAACGGATGCAAAAAGGACACAGCGGACGAGCAAAATGTTCCGTCCGTTGTTATATCCGCCTCTCAAAAAGGCGGCAAAAATTTGCAATAACCGGGAAGCGGATAACCACAGACGGGGGTGAGCGCACGCAGGCGGATGGGAAAGCAGGATGCCGGAACGGAAAGCCCAGCAGATGGAAGCCGGATGCGGAGCGGATGCGCCGCAACTGCCCAGGGCTTACCGGGGGGACCTCAAGCAAAGCGGCTACGCCTGGAACGGATACAACGGCCACTGCAGAATTGGTATAAGCTGGCATGCCCCACAGGCGGCAGCCCTAACGGATGCCTTGGCGCTTATTGCCACATGCGGGGGGCGCATGCATTGCCGCAAGCCCCCCGGATATAACGGGAAGCAGCTTCGAAGCAAGGTCGCCACTTCAGAGCAAAAGACCCTTACTTCTGCAGACACATCGGACTGCCCTTGCCTGTCCCTAGCCTGCATGTCTGGCCCCTGCCAGCCTTGCCTGCCAGGCCTCTCCTGCCCAGCCTTCGCTGCCAGCCTCCCTGCAAGCCTTGGCCTGCCAGCACTCCCTGCCAAGCCTTGCTGGCCCAGCCTCCCTGCAAGCCTTGCCTTGCCAGCCCTGCCTGCAAGCCTTGCTGACCAGCCAAGTCTGGCCCTGCCAGCCTTGCCTGCCTGCCTGTCTTCCAGCCTTGCCGTTCATGTCTCGCCTGGCCAGCCCTTGGTGCCTGCCTGGCCCTGCCAGCCTTCCTTGCCCAGCCTTGCGTTCTGCCATGCCTCCCCTTAGCCAGCAGCAAACCCCACACACCATGCGAAGCCACAGCAAGGCCTCAGCCATCTGCTGCCCCCAGCCCTTGGCAAGAGGGACAGGGCCTACCATCCCGCCCCCTTGCCCTCACTCTGGTTCTGCTGGGCGGCGCTTCTGCAGCACGGCTTGCCTCTTCTCTGGGGCCTGGCGGCTTCTGCGTGCGTTCTGCGATGGAGCTGGCATGACAAGCACTTTCCAGCACCAGGCCAACCGGTCCAACCAGCAACAACCTTGCCCACCCTTCACCCCTTGAGACTGACGCGACCAAGAGAGCTGAGTGCCAGACAGTCATTTTTGTTTATATATGCCCTATTCTTGTTAGAATAAAGTCTATTTATGGATTCACACCACTTGCCTTCATTTATCTTTTTTTAATAAATTCTTGGTGGAAACTTTTAGAAATGGGTTTAAGCCTTTGCATGCTTGTGGGATGGGTTAAGATAGCCAGTGGGGTGGGCCAGGCGATAACCTGAGGAATGCAGCAGGCATTACCTTTGGCGGATGGGTAATAGCTGTGGGATAGCGTAAACCTCCAGCGCAAAGCATAGTGGGACTGTATTTGGGTCCACCCTCCAGGTGCCACACCTATGGCCCTTCATTATCAATAATAATGTAAATAATTATTCCACACAATGTCAACATAAACACAACTCTTTATTAAACGCCGCTGTTCATTGCTAGGCCAGCCAAACATACTATGGCTCCACAATCTCACTCCGTGTGATGAGACAGGCTGAAGGACAGCATCCATTAAGGGCATTTACCCATCCTGTCTTTGCCACTCCACTGCCTTCAGCTGCGGGCAGTTGCACTATGTTTCAGGAGGTTTCGCTGCTTCTTCGCCTCATGTGAGGCTCTGTTGGGGCTTGCCCCACATCCTCAGTGTCGCATCAGGTTTTGCCCTTGCCTCATTCCCCAGGCTCCATGTCCCATGCCTTGTTGACGGTCCACAAAGCCCTGGTCTGCAAGACTGGGGTAGCGCGTGTGCGCATTGAGCATTTGGGCAGGATGCATTCAAGCTTCCACGAGCCTCCTCAAGGTCTCTGGGCCGATGCTGCATGTCTGGTGAGAAGTACCTGGAACCTGTTAGCCAGGATGTCAAAGGCCGTTCTCCACCACCCGTTCCTTGCCCCTGAACAGCGCTGTAGTTGAAGATCCTCTCTTCACGCGGTGAGCGTATTGGGAGCTGTAGGGCTTCCATGAAGGTAGGTTTGTGAAGGGAAAGGCATCATCCCCGCACGCATGAAGTTAAGGGCAACATCTTGCGTGTAGTTGCGGCAGCGGCGTGTGGATCTGGGAAAGCCCACCATGAGGTTGCTTCCCCAGCCCCTCCTTTGAGGTGATTGGCCGTTGTATACCTGGCATCTGGAACATGAGCCGTTGCGCTGAAGCATCGTACTGTCACTATGAATTGTAGTCAGCATCAGACGCATGGCAAAGCAGGCATGATGCTGAAGAACCCTTGTAGTTGTGATAAGTGGACCCCGACTGTGGCTGGCGCTTTGCAGCCCACATGCTTTCCCACTCTAGCTCAAGGGCTTCGCAGACGTGTGGGGGAAGTTCACTGTCTGATACGCCACTGCGCTCTGCCAATTTTCTTCCACGCCTTCTTCAGTCGGAGGGCACTGGAGGAGTCCTCCTTGTATTCTTACGTATGATGGCACTGCACCCACTTCTCTGCACCACAAAGCTTATCGCGTGCTCTGGTGGCACCCTCCAGCCGTACGTGCATGCTCCTGTAGGTGGTCCCTGAGGCGCAGGTGGCACAAGCAGTGCAGGTGCCGCACCTTGAGCCCAGGTTCCAGGCTGGGAGCCGGAAGTTGGCTGTTTGTCTTGGTCAACCGGGTGTCAGCCGCGCTGCACAACTCGTCCAACACATGGCTGGAGCACTCTCTCTCGATGCAAGTTCTGGCAACACCCGAGTTGTCTTCGCCTCCTGAGCTCCACCATTCAGCTTGTTGTACAGTCCGTCCTCTGCTGCTTCTGGTGCAACCATCTTTGGAACGCGCCAGACTCTTTTTTTGCGTGTGCCTCCTTTTCTTCCCGATAGTAGAGTTCACAGAGCCTGTTAGAATGGTTTCGCACTGTCTGCACGAAGGATGGTGGCCCGAAAGGACTTTGTCACAAATCCCGCGTGACATGACTCGGATGCCTGTGGAAGAGGAAGAGTCAGAATGAAGGGTCTGCTAGAGGTCTGCCACAGGTGGGCTGCTGTCTGAAAGCCTGAGATGCAGACGATTTGCTCCGCCTTTTTATAAAGGCAGTATAGGTGTCCCTTTGGCAATCCTCTAGGCATTCCTCTAGGCATACCTCATAGGCATCCTGTAGCAGAAATGCCTTAACTATTCCGGAGATTAGGTCCCCTCGTGCGCAACCGTTTTTTTCCGTTTTAAACGCTTTGTCTTCGCGCTTGACCATCCGTCTGCATTCCGTTCTGCATCTGTTCTGCAGTCCAGCTCCGCTTTCCTCCCTGCCGTCCGGGCGGATTGCGCAGTTGCGCGGCATGCGCAGCGGATGCCTGGCGGATATAGGATGCGTAACGGATGCCGATAACGCGATGCGTCGGCGGATGCAGAATGGACGAACATGGATACATTTTTCCCACGCCAAGAAGTTTTAGGCAGCCCAAAACTTTCTGAGCGGATGAAACGTTCAATTAGCACGGCATGCCTTGACGGATAGAGAGGAAGCCAAATGGAGGCAGTGAGTACATTGCGTTTTCCAACGGATGGCAAGGTTTTTTGTCCGTTTTACATCCCCTTTGCATCCGTTGGTTCGGTGTGACATGGGCTTTAATAAGATCTGAGAAGATGAATGGAAGGTATTGTCATGACTATGGATAGGTCTGTATACTGGATGAATCCATTGTGTGTTTTATTTGATTTTGGCTAGTGCTACTATAAAACCCAGCCATTATAATTTGTAACTCATACTGTAAATTTTAATGTGCTATGTGAACCCAGCCAATAGTGGCTTATTCAATAAAATATAAAACAAAGCATGATATGTACATCTGGCCAGGCATCATACTTCATAAAGATTAATGTAATCAGCTGACCAAGGAAGGTAATAAAAGGTCAGACAGTGGGAGTCCAAATAAATAAGATTTGTGAGGAAAGATTCTCCAACAAACTCAGGGTTCTCCAAGAACCCTGATGGAATGCCAGGTTAACGACAAAAGAGGAGCTATGTAGCATGAAATAAGTTCAAGTGATGATAATAGTGCTTCATTTGGCAAAGCATTTCTTAAGCATGTGATAGCCACAATGTTCAACCCCCTGCATAAATAACATAAGTGGCCCAATATGAAGGGAGGGGTTATTACAACTACAAGCAGACAGATACAGAAGAATCCACTGAGAGGAAGCCAAACCATAGCAAGATGCCTGCAGAAATAGAGAAAACAGCCTTCTTTTCCCAACATGAGTATCACAGTTGTCCCAGAATATACTATTAACCATTGGGGATGGTTGAGTGAAGTAAGAATTGCATGAATTACACATTCATGGATATTATGACTTCCTAGAGGCAACCTTATCAACCTAAAGCATAATTAGATGCCCCATTCTCTGTAAGCTTGAAAGAATTAATCTTCTGCAAGGCAACTGAAAAAAGACAACAATTCTTTGTCATTGTCTTTGCTCCTAGCATTGCACTCAGTTAGGCTCTGCATAATTAAATACAGTAAAATTCTCCAACCTGGCACATACTATTGGACTACTATTTTTAACACTCACAGCCTGCATAGACAATTAGATAATGGGAACTGTGTATTATTGGAGGGAGCTGTTCCAAAGAAGTCAGGTCGATACAACAAGCCCTATGTTCTGCATTGTGAAAAGTCACACAAAGAAGCAGACTGTTTAGGTAACCAGAGATAGCTTGTTTTCCTAATGTGTTCAGCATAATCTGAGAAGCCAAATGCTAGCTATTCTGCCATAGCAACTGTACTTCAATCAAATGGATGAAATACTTAGTATTGAATCTCAATACATCTCACTTTGACAAAATTTTGAGAATTCTGGTCAAAATATTGCTCATAGAATCAAACTGTTAAGAGTTTCTTTTGATGAGCGTGCAATCTTCAGTGTACAAAGCATAAACCACAGAAACTTAATAATATATATTTTCATTGAAAAATCGCATAGGAAGGGTATTTACATTTCAGAAACTGAAAAGGTGTGATTTAAATCCAAATGGAATATAAGAAGGAATGGACATAAAAATTGCCTACTATGGTTAGATTAATTCAAACAAGTATTTTTAATTTCAGCAAGTTCATGTTTATCATAGGTTTTACACAATACATTACATTGTAGTATTATACTTTGCTTTACTTTTGATTTAGTGTGAAAGGATACAACCTGATTCTCTGAGCCTTTCTTACAGCACTCTTGAATTCCTTCAAAAACTGACATATTCTAAAAATTATTTCATTTATTATTCAAAGTAAGCACCTTCCCACTCAGGGAAAGTAACCCGGGGGAGCATACAAGTTACTGATATTTATACACTGCAAAAGTTGCCAGAAAAATATAACTATACATTTCACTCTGAAGAATTTTGAACAATCTGTTCAAAACTTATAGAGTTGGTTTCTAGACTTTTAAAAATAATTTAATGTGTAGACCATATAATTATCAGTATCATCATCATCATCATTCTATCCACTGTCTATCCACTGCATATGAAGGCCTCTTCCACATATTTCAAAAAAATACAGTCTTGAACTTTCCTTTGCTAGATGAGCCCGCAATACTTCCCAATGTCATCGCTCCATCTTGTCTTAGGTGTCTTTCGTGGACACTTTTTAGCAAGTGGAATCCATTCTATGACTGCCTTATTCCACCAGGCAATTATCAGTATATTGTTTTAAAAAGCAAGAACACACCGCACAAAGGATTTACAGTGTTAGATATATTAATGAGAACAGTGAGATTCCAGTGTCCTTCTACATGTGTGCTGTGTTAACATAGAGTAGGACTGAGCAGGCCCCTGTCCTATTAGGAATGGGCTTCCATAAGAGAAAACTGATACAAGCTGATGTCCCGAAAAGTGGGATGATGTTTGGAGCAGCTCGTCATTCCATCTGGGATGGGGGGCTGAGGGCACACCCCTATAGCTCCATGCTCTGTAGAGTTCTGCTTCATGAAGAGAGCCACAGTTAATTCTCCTTGCCTTCAAAAGACTGTATACCAGAAATAAAAAGTTAATTAACCAGATTCTCTGATTATATAAGACTGTTTAGCTTAGATGAAAGAAGGAAGGGTGAATGAGTAGACTAAAACCACAATGCAAAACAATTTCCTATGTAAGGGAAATTCTTAATTATTTGTTTCAATTAAAAAATGCTGTCACCGCAAAGATTTTAATGTGTGGGGGTCATGAGACAGTAAAAACAGATGAGATGGATTGCAGTCTAATGCCTCCAGCATTTGCTATGCATCAGCTAAAAACCCGTTAGTACATTTATATAAATCTAATTTATGTAGTGGAATTTGTTAACAATATATTTTTATAGTACAGCATAAATCTTGTTACTAGATTCTGATTCTGTCACTTCCAAAGTAACAATCAATAATGGATAATCTTTAGACAAATAGCAGTGCTTAGAAAATCTCTTGAAATAATTATAGCACTGTCGTCTTTCCACAATACGTAATATAACAGTGTGGCTTGCTGGATTCAAATAATCAAAAGCATGGCATCAGTTCTAATTCTTACTATAACATTTTAGCATGTTATTTAGGATAGATTTAAAGGCTCCGTATCTGTTTACTTTTTAGCTTTGATTTTGGAAAAAATAAAATTAAACCAATTTATCCTTTTTATTTATATATAATAACAGCATCATAAACTGTATCAAATCAGGAAGAGAAATTGAGAAATATTGCCAAAATATGTTGTTAATAACAACAGTCTCATATGTATTTTTGATATCATTTACTCCTAGTTCCCCAAAATACAGAAACCTAAAATGAACTGTCAGAACCACAGATCAATATCACATCCATCTGGATTCATTTCTGCCAATCAGTATTCAATTTGCAGAAAGTATTAGTCCTCTGAGAAACCATCAAGTTCAAATCTCAAAGCTTAACACATAAAAGATTCTGTAGCATTTCACATTTCATACTATACATTATCTAGTATGATATTCAGCAGATTTTGAATTGTTAAAAATCTACAAATGTGAACAAAGCAACCATATTGCTAAGATTATCATTATGAAACATGTAATAGCAAGTTGTGAATTTGTGTGTTATCCCTCCACACAGAAGATTTTGCTTTTGATTCTATGAATCTTGCTTGTCCATCAGAATGAAATGAATTATAGTTAGCCTAGAATAAGAAATATTCAAATTGTGGGTTGTGATAGTTTATAAACAATAATAGTTAAGTTTAAAGAAGAGGGGTCAACCTGTTCTCCAAAGCACCTGAAGGCAGAACAAGAAGCAATGGATGGAAACTAATCAAGGAGAGAAGCAACCTAGAACCAAGGAGAAATTGCCTAATTAGAACAATTGATCAGTGGAACAACTTGTTTTCAGAAGTTGTGGGTGCTCCAACACTGGAGGTTTTTAAGAAGAGAATCATTTGCCTGAAATGGTATAGGGTTTCCTGCTTGAGCAGGGGGTTGGACTAGAAGATCTCCAAGGCCCCTTCCCACCCTGTTATTCTGTTAACCACAGTTGAGATTCACTTGGTCTGAAATGTGGTTACTCTACAACTGAGATGCACCCATCCTTTCACAGCACAGGCAGCAGCACATGGACAGGACATTTATATCGTCATCAAAAAGAGACCCATCTACCCTACTTTTATTTTTGCTACAAAACCTTGTAAAAAACTTTTAATTTCTAACTGGAATATTGACAGGAATGATAATTTATAAATTTAGTAACATCTGGAGGGTCAAATATTTCCCACTCCTCATTTACACATGATATATTCTGTTGAGGTAATTCCCCATTAGGAGAATGAGTGCACACAGGGAGACATAGTGAGAATGGTGAACAATAACACACAACCAGCACACAGATAACTGTATAGTAAAATGTAGGTTTTTACTTCCAGTAAACAGTTAAGCAAAGTCCAACAAGCAGTCCAACTCATACACGGTTATAGCAGTCAGTTTTCAGTCCAGGGATAATCTAAATACTTACTAATATAAGACAATACTGAATAAAAGTTCAAAAGTATCAAAATTCAAATATTTAGGAACAACATTCAACAAAGATGATAAAATGGACAAAGAGATTAGGACAGTGGTGGGAATCAGCCTGTTCCCACCAGTTTGGGTGAACCAGTTGTTAACTTTCTGAGCAGTTTGGTGAACTGATTTTTAGAAGAAATCATTAGGGCAGAGAACCGGTTGTTAAATTATTTAAATCCCACCACTGGCTAAGATATTATACAGTAAGGCAAACCAAGTATTAGGACAACTTGCTCCACTCCTACAACTTAAGGTAGTATTGACCAAGCACAAAAAAAGCATCTTATGCAAAGCATATTCATCCCCGCCCTATGTTAGTGCTAAACATGGACCACTTACAACAAAACATAAATAAAAGTTAGTCACCACAGAAGTGAGATGTTTGAGGAAAGCTCCTGGAGTGACCAGAAGAGATAAAATCAGAAATGAGACCAGAAAAGAAATAATAAGCATAAAGTGGTTTGCTCACATAGAGAAGATATTGTGGGATTCCATACAGTATCAGATGTATACAAAAAGAGGAGGAAGTCAAAAAACCTGAGGCAGACCCAGAAGAAGACAGAGGGACAACATCAAAGATACGCTACAACATCAATTAACAATGATTGAGTTTGCCAAAGAGCAATAGCCAGAACTTTAAATGTACACTAATTGGCATAAATTAAAATAAAATTCATTGCATACAGATCTCAAAGGGAGGTGGTTAGTGGTGGGATTCAATTTTTTTTACTATGTGGGCATGGCTTGGTGGGCATGGCAGGGGAAATATACTGTAAAATCTCCAGTCAGAGGTGGTATTTGCCAGTTCTCCGAACTACTCAAAATTTCTGCTACCAGTTCTCCAGAACTGGNAGTTCTCCGAACTACTCAAAATTTCTGCTACCAGTTCTCCAGAACTGGTCAGAACCTGCTGAATACCACCTCTGGAGATGGCGAGCCTTTAACAGCTATATGCAATGAAATTTCAATTGAATGTATGCCAATTAGTGTACATTTAAAGTGACAATAAAGTTATTCTAAATCTAAGTCCTTTGTATCTCCTCCACACGCAAAGCAATAAAAGAGGAAGTCAAAAACAAGATACAATAAAATCAAGAATCACCATAGTACCATAGTCAAGATGTCTCAAATATTCACAGGACCAAACACATACCCTGGCCCTAAACATGAGGGAAAAGCCAAGTCTTCATACTCTTCTGAAGTGCCAATAGGATCAAGGTTATTTGAATCTCAGGAAGACAACGTTCAGGGCAGATGTTGCAACCGAGAAGGCATGTCTCCCGAGTCCTTCAGGATGATATTGTTTCACAGAAAGGACCTGAAACATGACCATCTTGCCAAACTGGTAGGATGGGTACAAACATTGAAGAGAAAAGATGCTGAAGTGAAGCTGGCCTTGTGTAATGCAGCAGAACTTTAAAGATGATTACCAGTACCTTAAACTGTACATATCTTAATGTTGCTGAAGTTGAGAAACACTGACA
The DNA here is from genome assembly GCA_004320025.1 of Laticauda laticaudata. Classification (NCBI taxonomy): domain Eukaryota; kingdom Metazoa; phylum Chordata; class Lepidosauria; order Squamata; family Elapidae; genus Laticauda; species Laticauda laticaudata. The sequence goes on from BHFT01025537.1 coordinate 18,881, forward strand.
TAGAGAATTCATACAGCCCATTCCAAACCAAGATCATTATCCCCTGCTCACTGCAGATTGTATAAGATCTTAGTTGATCCATGCAACAGGGGTACAGGAATAATCCAAAATTCCCCTTGAAACCCCAATGGATCAATAGTTACATGGATAAACGAACTATCCTAAGGTTGGAGCAACTGATAAGATCAGATTTCCCTGCCCTTTCTGCTCCTTCCCACCAAATGTTATGCTGAAAGATGAAGAATTAAGCTGAACCCAAGGACTGAGAGAGAGACATGGGAACTTTCATGAAGGGAAAGCCTCATAAGGACATCTCTGCAGGGCAGCAGTCTCTTTTCCATCCAGTGGACTATCTACTTGAGCAAGGTTCTCCACCCTACTATATACATGAAATGGAGGGAAGGCTGTAGAGAAAAGCAGACAAAAATATTGCTGCATGAATTCAAGCCTGTCTTAATCCATTATTTATAGATGGGTATTAATATATGCAATTTCATTTCTGTTCTGATTAGAAATATTGTTACCCGCCAAGGAATTGCGTTCAAATTAGAAACAATCTTTTTAAAATAACTTACTGAACAGAAGAGTCCAAAGACTCCATCTCTATAACACTGAAAGATTGTTGCTCTCGTATTTCCAAGAAATGCAATAACTGGGTTCAGATATTATGATTTTAAATCTGAAATGTGAAGCTTCCTCCCTATGCTTCCGTAACAGACCTCACAGAAATTTGTAGATTATGATCTGTTCAATCCTACAGTTTATATTGGCTGAAAGGAGCTCAATTTTAATTGGTTTGAACATTACAATGAATTCTGGCTTCAACAAAGTAACCAGTATTCCCTCAAGCCCAGGGTTCAATAGTAAGGAGTGTCTCTTAGACTGCAAAGCTAGTTGAATATATATTCTCTTTTCAATCCCTCTAACTGAAACTGCCAACATAAGTTTCCTCTTAATTCTGATTCTGCTGAAACTATGCTCTTGTCACTTTGTCATTTAGAATATTGTTGAAGATCCACTAAGACTATTCCATACCCAACCTGACCTACTATTTTATTTGGTTAAAATAGCATGTGTAAATGGCCTGCCTGTTTAAGTTAAAGATTTTGTACAAACAGTGGTGAGTCAATTTCCTTGTTTTAATAAGTGGTGAGTCAATTTCCTTGTTTTAGTAAGTTACCTTCTAAATTGGCTCTGCAATTTAGACATTGAGTACAAGCTCTGTGGATGAAGGATTCCCTACACAATCACACTGGACTCAACACTGTCCAGATTGTGAGTTTTACATGCCAACGCATTGCTCAAATAAAGCTAAAATTGATCTTGGCATCTAAGATATGAATGCCTGGAATAGTTTCAGCAGATACTCCAAAACCTGGAGGCTTCCATATTGGCAGAAAATCACATTAGGGATTCTTTGGGGGGAAACATACAGGTAAATGGAGCATGAAGAGAAAGAGAAAGTGGAAAAACTATACTAATTGAATAATTCACACAAAATGGAATTGTTTTCTTAATTAGACTAGCATACTGTCCCTATTTGCAGCTCCATAGCAAAGTCTACTTTTTTTTTTGCCTTGGGGAGCCATTCATAGGGTCACAATAATTGTTTTATTTCTCTTTTCAGAAATTAAGTGTCATGAAAGCAAAATTCTGTATTTATAGAGGTCACATAGGAGAGAAGAGGGAGCATAAAAAGCAATGATGAAAAATGTAAATATACCTGAATATGGGAATCTATGTGTTTCCTAATTTAATCTATCCAGGATTCTTTATTAAAGTGGTGACCTCTGGTAGAAAGGCAGTTCTACCTGTGATCCTTATCACTCCATTATAAACTGCCCTTCAGTATTCTTGGTTATGAAGGCATTCTTCCTGTGCTCCACCTGTCAATGCTACCTATGTTAGCATTTATCTTGCTCAAGGGAACCAGCAATTTGAGAAATAACTCACAAAACTCTGCAGTATCGATATGAGCTGGCTTTCTCTAACAGGGTATATACTAGAGAAACTGTATTTGTTTATATTTTATGCATGATATCTACTGTATATCTTTCTCAGGAACTCAAGACAACTTAAGGCCTAGTCCCACTGCACTTATGGATGCAAAGAGGATGTAAAACGTTAAAAAAAGTTTGTCATCCATTGGAAAACGCGATGCATTCGTTGTGTATTCACTGCATACGTGTTTCATATGCTCTATCCCTCGAGCATCCATCCACTGAGATTTCCATCACGCAAGAAGTTTTGAGCTGCACAAAAACTTGTGATATACAGATTGAATATCTCTTCGAACCGTACTGCTATGATGATATATTGGTTAGTGTCTTACGCAACACATATACGGGCAACAATGTATCTATGTCCCGTTATAATCCATTAAATGTCCACTGTATCTCTCTCTGTATATCCTCTGGCCCATCGTCCCTCATACTCACATCCTCTAGCAAACTGAAAACAGAAAGAAGAGAAACAAAGATGTACAATCGACATGTCTTACACAGCATTTAGTAGCACGGAAAAAGGAAGATGTAGATATGCATCTCGTATATAAACGTGGATTAAGATACGGACAAAACGTTTGATATCTGGGTATGATCGTTCGTATATTTAAGGATTCTGGAGTATGTCTAGAGTATTAGAATGACAAACCTTAGCAAACAACCATAATCCTGATATAAAGGGGGAGAAAATCATCTGGATTCTCAGTATGAGTCCCGCAGCTTCCGTGGTGTACAGGACGCCTCTTCTACTCCCTTGGGCTTGTGCTCTTCAACATCATCAATTGTTCTCACCACTGGATGATGACACATCCTGTATGATAGGCTGTGCTCACGTACATCACCATGAACAGCTAAAACCATTTCAGGACTGTTTTCAAGTCTTAATACAGAAGAGGAAAGAAGAGAGACGTCCAGGACCTGTGTGGATCGCGTTCGATGTGTATCGTAGAGAATGAGAATGGGTTTGGACCTGTATCGACCAGTGATTGTGGGAGTCTGGAGAATGGAAGAAACCTTGTGCATTCCAGAACTTCCATGAGGATGCCTTACACCGTAAGAGCGCATGTTTTGACGAACTTGTAAGCTACTAGAACCCAAGTTGGACGGCAAGCCACGTTACACTATCAACTATCTGTCGTCGTCATCCTCGATGGAACGATCCAGTGGCACGATGAAGGTGCACGGGAGGCTCTGCGCATCTGGCCTCTGTACCACACAAGCACAGAACATTCACAGTATCAATACTGGAAGGATTGCACATTGGCTGGTAGACACGCATACAGCAAAGTTGTCAGTAGATAGATGTGTGTACAAGCTATGCAGTGAGATAAGCTGTTGAGGAGCTCCTATCAAACGGATGCCACCAGCTGAGACGTGCTCATCAGTGGGCTCAACTAGAAGAAGATAAACTTGCAGTAAGAGGGTATTCAAGAGAGTGTAAGCTTCTCCCACACACGTGCATATGCCGAGACCATAGATGGGAACAGGTGGTCCTGCAAAAGCTCTTCAGCCATAAGGGTCCAACTCTTATTTCACTACAAGGGCTTCTTCTATCCATCTCTTTCCATCGGTCTTGATGCGACCTACAAGTTCATCCTACATCGATGCTATCATGGCAACGGTCAGCTTCGAGATGGCAGGTATCAACAATGCCAGTGAACTCAACGATGGGCTGGAACGCAAACCCCCTCAATCAACATGGGTTTTTCCAAGTCCAGACCGCGCTTACCGAATGACACTGAAGATGTCATTTCTACTATGTGCTACTTCATGTGTTGATGGACGCGTTCCCCTCAAACCTACTAATCAGGAAGCCGTACACTCAAGGATACCTTCAGCGTGTGAAGAGAGGAATCTTCATTATCCAGGCTGTTTCAGGGCAAGACGGGTTGGTGGAGAACGCCTTTGGCTATCCTGGCCTAAACAGTTCCAGATACTTCTCACCAACCATGCAGCATGTACCCAGTGACTGAGTGAAGGAGCAATCGTGGAAGTGCAGTCCTGCCACAATCTCATGCGAACGTCGCTATACCTGAAGTGATGCAAAACAGAGTTTCGACCACTTCAACAAGGGAATGGGGACATAAGGGAGCCCTGGTGAAATGGAGTGCAAGCGATCAATCATACCTGGAGTTGAGTATACACACTGGGTATGTAGAAGCCCCAACAGAGTACTTCATGTAAGAGGAAGAAGCAGCGCAAACCTCTGAGACACTTGGTGTCACCCCTAGCTGAGGAGCAGTGAGTGGCCACAGACAGGATTGTATAGATGAATTAATCGGATGCTTCCTTGACTGTATTGCAATAACGAACTGATGAAGATTGCTGGACTATGTAGGTAGGGATTTTGCGTGGTGATCCTAATATCAAATGAATAGGTGACGATTAATAAGAGACTTTTGTTCCTTTTTGAAAATGTTTTGATGCATGAATAATTGGTATATTGTGAATAATTAAAGGTCCCATATGATGTGGCTAGCTTAGGAATGACGGACGCAATATGTGAGTCAGGTCACCCTAGTATGGGTTTGTACTTACTGAGTTACTCTATCCAACACACTATCCTAATCTATCTTCACAAGCATAGCAAAGGCTTAACTCATTTTCTCAAGAAAGTTTTCACCCAACACATTTATAAGTAAAAAAAATATGAACCACAGTTGTCTCTAAGGTCAAAGATAACTAACTTTCTAGTACTTAGATTTTCTCAAATGAACCAAAACTGTATTAAGTGTAACAAGATAAGCTGTGATAACGCTTAGCGATAATACTTTGATGATCTTTATTAATGCAAATTATTCAGACTAGATGTAAGATAGTCTTAAAAAGTTTAACTTCTAGAGCTAAGGTAAACACAGTTGCTGACACTTCATCTTGCTAAAGTCCTATATCTATCATTCAATCATTGAAAAGCTACCAAGTATGAAGCTGTCTTAAGGGGCAGGACTAATCGTTAGGACCAAATAGTCTGTGCGCTTTGCTAGTGCACCTGGTCAATGCCACTGCTGCTGCATGACTACTTGCCCGGCTGGTGGACTTCGGATGGCCAGCTGACTGAGTGGGTAAGACCAGTTGAGGATGGTGTCTGGCTTCGGAGGAGACTAAGGATACAGATGTGGTCAGGAGCTCGAGAGCTTGACTCAGTCCGTGAAGTTAGAGAGGCGCTTCATCAAGGAGTTGAAGTCATCGCCAAGACTGATGACAGTATTGTCCTATTGGACGGCTTTGGCCTGTGGGGTTGGAGGAAGAGGAGGTGCAAGATGGTGACTGTGCTGAGTCTGCAGCTGGTGAGGAGTGGTGTCTTGTGGTGTCCAATTTAACCTGGATGAGGACTGTGGAAAGTTCTGCTTCTCTGTTCGGAACGTCTGTAGTCTCCATGGCTCTGGTAAGGTGAGGGGGCTGTTGAACTCGTATGGCCGTGGTAGGGATCTGTTGACAGGTCCTGTGAGGACAACGTGGGACGTTTCGTGGTACGAGGAGGACGACTGTCATAATCTGGGCTCTTGAAGAGAGTTGTGTGCAAGAAGATGCGTCGTGATACTGTCTGCTTTTCATCACCTGTACTGGGTCGGGCAGGTCTCAAGTGCTGCGCCTTCCGAGGTCGACTAAGCGTGGTTCTGCCGGCGAAGGATAGTCGTAGGTACCATGATGATGGAGCTTGGACTCTGTATACATGCGCAGTATGAGAGACAGATCTCCACGGTTGATGCTGAGAGGTTCTTGTCTGTTAGGTCCTTGTCTCCAATAGAACACTGGTGGGTCCTGGCCCTCCAGATCACTGACCTCATCTGCTAGCATCCTACATGGAGCTGGGGGTGGGGGATGGGTTTGGCCTCGTAGTGAATTGGCATGCTGTAAGCTCTCTTCTGCCATTTGTTGTACAGAACAGAGCGTTCATCCATCATTGGGATCCTCCATGCTGCAGCATGGAGTGAGTGCAGCTTCAGGTGGGGTCTCTTGCCGTGGCCCTCTTGAAGACAAACGCTAGCCTGGACAGAGAAGTCTGGCATCCTGGCTGGAAGAGGACTGGCTGTCCTGTGGGGCGGTCTGAGGGAGAGGGGTTCTCAGAGGGCTGCGTCCTCGGTGGGCGGTCCAACCTCTCCAGGAAAGCTTCACTTGGCTATGATGTACATCTTTCCCCAGTTCAGGGGAGATTTGACAGCCGCCTGCCCGGATTTCCTATGAGGTATGTGTAGCTTGCATATCCAGGGTAGTGCATTGCTTTGTCCACCATGCTCAAGGGATACTTTCTCAGTGTACCTCCAGGCTCTCTGCCTTTCTTCAGTCCGCCAATGCTCTATGCATTCTCTGGTGTCCGCAATATCAGTCTGTGTGCCCTTCTCCATCTAGGTACCGTTCTCGTCTACACCGCCATATTCCAGACACCCTATGCATCACTCATGGTCCTCCGGAAACAGTATACTGTTTTCCTCGCCTCCCTTCTGGCTTTTCTGCCTCTTCCTCCCTCTGGCAGGGGCTATGAGGCAAGGACCTTCGACGGGCTTGAGCAGCATGTCCTTCAGAGCTTGAGCAGGTCCAGGTCCTTCAGTGGGCTTGAAGCAGCCAGGTGCCTTCAGCAGTCACGGCTTTGAGGGCCTTGGGGATGTTTCAAAATACCAACAGCAAGAAGTCAAGCTCAGAGTCCATTGCCAAGGGGTGGATTAGCTGATTTCCTTGGCCTTCTTCACCTTCCATGGCTCTGAACGAGTAGCGCAAACTTCCTCTTCTTGCTCTGAACGAGAACATAGGTGTTCTGCAAGAATGTATGTGGCAGCAACTTATCTTCTCCCTGTATGCATGACTGCATGCGTGCTGAGCATCCTTTTATATCAGTGAGCTGACGCTCATCATACTTACACGTCCATGGCGCAGCTGAATTCTTTGCATCGATATATCCGCATCCACGGTGACACCGCCTTTGTTTCCTATAGGCGTCCGGGATCGCATCTTGCTTTCATCCATGCGCCATCTATCGCTTTTCATGTTAGGCTTCCTATTGAAACAGTCCTTTTAACCATCCCTGCTACATCCTACATGTCCGCCATTCTGTTTATGCAAATTTTTGCCACTTTTTGGAGCAGATGACAACAGATGGAGCCACCCCCGAAATGTTGCTCGTCTGTTGTGTTCTTTATGCATACGTTTTGCGTCCGTCGACCAGTGGGACCGGGCCTTTACATGAGGATCTCTCTTCATTATATTTCCACAACTATTCAGTGTGGTAGATTGAGATGAAAGTTATTAGATTGGCTGGAATTGATGGGAAGCGTAATCCAACATATTTGAAGGTGAAGGTTTGAGAAGCCTGGCGTTAAGTGGGTTGGAGGGTTGGAACTAACAAGGCAAGTAACCAAGAGCTTCAGATCAGACAAAACCATAATGTAAACATAGTGCCTATGCCCTGAATGAGGGGAAAAGAGACACAACAATCTGTTTACTGTGAAAGAATAGGAGGAAGAAAGCTAATATGTAAACCCTTGATTCTCTCTCTCTCTCTCTCTCTCTCTCTCTCTCTCTCACACACACACACACACACACACACACACACACACACGGCCATATTCCTATATTCTGTAGTTGTCAACTTCTACATGGATATGACTTCTAGTTTTCAGCCAAGCTTCCATCTACTGTGCTGGGCACTTAAATGTTCTGTGATTAGCTGGTACAAAGTATGGCAAGTTGTGCATCTCAAAAGTTGTAAATCAAGACATGCCTGGGTGATATCCAAAGGCAGAAGTTAAACCAATCAGCTAATAATATGTTGAAATAATCATGAAAAAACACATGATTTATGGATTAATATATATTTCAAATTATTGAAGTTTTTAAAAAACTGAAATCATGATCATATTTATGTTAAAGAATAAAGTTTTTAGAGTTGGAATTAAGAGCAAAGAAAAAGTCACCATGATGCTAGCACCTGTGATACTTTGAATTTAAGTGAATAATTTGGTGCTTTTGTTAAATGTACAAATTAATCTGCCAAACAATAGAAACAAAGACTAAACAGACATTACAGAGGAAAAGCACAAATCAAAGTCATACCAGGATTTATTTACTGACCTGGGATTGATGATAATGAATTTAATGGATGTTTTAATTGGATAAAAGAAAAACAAAGGAGTGAAAAGAAGACATGCTCTTAAATTATGAAATAAAACCTTCCCCCAAATTAAACATGAAGGTTACATCAACAATAAAGCAGAAGGTAAGAGAGAGGGAGAATCCATAAAAAGACAGAGAAGTCATTAAATTTTTAAACAATTAACATTTACAAATGTTAGCCATATATAATGCACCGATATTACTCTGTAAGCCTAGTTTCATGTTATTATACAATCTTATCAACTGCATGATAATATAACAATCTTAAGCACATTTACTCCCAATATCTGCACAATTATTACCTCAGTTATTCATATGTGTATGTGTAAAAGCTTTATGGGGTTTCACTAGCTAGCATTATAGTTTGTAAAGGAAAGCTAGAACAGGAAATGGGTGAATTCCTCCATGAAAAAAAATTGGGGAGATGTTTCTTGCAGAATCCCATCTTGGCCATCTTGGTATAATCTTAAGCATTCCACATCTGAAAACAAGTTTGGTATAGTGAGTAAAAACACCAGGCTAGAAACCAGGAGACTGTGAGTTCTAGTACACCTGAGGCGTGAAGTCAGTTAGGTGACCTTGGGACAGTCAGTTGCTCTTTCAACTCTTAGAAGGAGACAAATGCAGAACTTCCGGTTGCAAGGCTTTGGTGGTGGCAGGAATCCGCAATCGTGCGCAGTTCCTGCTGCGCTCGCTGCTGAGGTGTCCCCGATCCAGCTGGATTTGGAGGCTATGGTTACCCTGTAGAGGTAACCGAAGACAGGGAAGATCCAGGCAGGGGTCTGGGGGAATCACAATCCCCCTCCTCAGCCAGTTTAACTCCCTTTTCCCAAGATGGTGGAGCGGCGGTCAGTAATGGCCGCCACAAAGAAACTTTCAGCTGGACAAGATTGTGCAGGAGGAAGTTTGAAGAAGTGAAAGTTTTTGGCTGAATCGGGACAATAAGTTACATCTTTATTATCTTTATTCTGCGAAGGAGGGGCTCAACTTTGTTGAAGAGGAATACAATCTGCTCTTCGTGAACAAGATCGGTTAAACAGCTGCAGACGAAAAAAGTCAAAACAGGATAACGTTTTTGTTTTCTTCTCACTCTTCCTTTCCTAACGTGGAGAGTAGCAGACTGGAAACCGGAAAACTGTCTTTTGGCATAGAGGTATTATGAAAGCCAAGGGATATTAAGATTTCTGAACATTGGAACTAAAGATCCAAGAATTTTCTTTTTCTTTTTGCATTATGCTGAGAGGAGAGGCAAAAAATATACTATTTAAGTAATTTGTTGGGAAGAGTGCGCTATGGAAAAACTTTTTACAGATCCAGAGAATCCATGCGTAGCAAATAAGACTCTTTAAAAAATTACTTTGGAACTTGTGAATTGAAATTTCACCGCTCAGAAAAAGGATAGTAGCAAATAAAGAAGAGTAAGTGCTAATGAAAACAGCTTCTTGTCCTGATTTGGATTGCCTTTGCTGACTTTGTGACTTCACTTGGAAAACCTAGTTTGAAAGACTAAAATCATTTGTGAGTCTGTGTATACCAAAAAAGAAAATCCCTCTAGTCCGGAATGGCTTATCTGTTGAAGAATTTGAAAATGTGGACATAGTAAAAAGTTTAAAAAAGAAGAGGAACAAAAAGCAAGGCTTCTTTCTCGGATCTGTCTTTTCACTTCTTAGAAATGAGACGATTTCATACACTCACCTGACACCAATTACTACAACAAGAAAGCTGCCTGTCATATGAAAGAACGAAGAACTAGCCCATCATTAAGGACCAAATAATTTTAGCTTTGAGACGCGAAACTAGCAAAGGATTAAGAAAACTGGAAGGATTCAGATTAACAAAAAGACCAACCAAGAAGGAACAAATAAGTTGAAAAAATTGGTTTACAATGCCACTAGGAAGCAACAGAAAAGAGAATCACCAAGACAGACGAGGGACGACCAAGAGGAGCAGACGTTATTCATGATGGGGGGCGGGGGCAAAAGACTATGATCTGAAGAGTAGAAGCGGACAAGGAGACGACATGAAGATGAAAACAGGAAGAAAACGTAAAAACAGGTTTTTTTTAGAGACACAACGAGTAAAATGTAAACTTTAGAAAGAAGCAGACTTCGTTGCAAAAAGTTGCACAGGATTGTACCCTGTAGTATTTTGTATTATTGAATAGAGTTAAAGAAAATTGGAATATTATATATGTTAACAATTAGTTAACAGGAATCGTGTAAAATGTCTAATAGAGTTAAGTTAGCTTCGGAACATTGTCTTTACTTTAACATATAAGCTAACTATTTTATTTCTCTTTTATTAGGTCTATTAAAATGTACTGTGTCAGAATTGCACCCAAGGCAGATAATCAGTACTGCAAATTATATTACGTTATTTTAAGTGTAAACTCTAGCGGGAATAGACAAAAAGTCCGTCATAGCTTCAGACCAGTGATTACAGAGAACATTTTTGCAGTGTTATAAAGAATAATGAAAAAATAGAGTAAGTGTGAAAAAGAAACGGACAAAAGCATATAAGTAAAATGATTAAATTGAGAAATAAATTAAGAATAGAATTAAGAGAGTGAAAAGAGGGGAGAAACATTATAGCAAATGTAGAATGATAAATGATTTATCGAAATTATATATAAGGGAGCGAATGAATTTCTGAATGGTTATGTCTGTTAAAAAGATGCTAACCCAGGATTAAAGGCCCGCTTGTCCCAAAAAAGTTTTGTTTTGCGATGTTTTGTGTTTTATTTGTTAAAGCTTACTTATTGCGAATCTAATAAAATGTTTGGGAAGAACGTTAGATAGAAGAATATGAATTGTAAACCAAGACAGTGAGAAGATAAGTAAAATGAATAAGAAGAGATATAGAAATTTAGGTAAAAGGAGAAGTTGGAAAAAGAATAAATAAGATATGCATATGTGATAATCTGGAACTATGTTGTTCTCAGATAAGATGTTTTATTTGTTTTGTTAAAACTTAATAAGCAGTTTTTAGAAAAGAGATTTTATGTTATTAGGTTTTATATTTTGTTTGTTTTTGTTTGTCTTTAAAAACTAATAAAATTTGTTTTTTTTAAAAAAAGGAGACAAATGCAAACTGTTTCTGAAATCTAGCCATGGAATCTACAGAAATTAGACCAGGAGTCAACAGTGATTCAAAGACAGAAAAACCAAAACCATAATTATACATTTCGGACTTGTTCGTATAAGGAAGCTACAAAGCATAAACCAATTAAAATTGCTTCCACAGGCTCACTTACCAGTCATAACTTGGTATATAAATGGAAAGTCCTGAATCCATTAAACTATGTATTTATTAGCCTCAGCCATACATGTATCAGAAATCTTGGAGGCCTCGAGATTGCATGCAATCTCCAAAAGGTTGACGTGCAGTTGTGGGGAGCACCAGCAGGTTTTTCTAATTTTTAATTTGGTGTATGAGAAATGATTAAATTCATAACTGGGGAGTATAACTGGAGAATCAAATCTAGATTTTGCCTTGATTTTACTTGAGAGGACATGGGTGATAAAGTCCCAGCATACCTAGCCAAGTATACCCTTCAAAGTTTGTTTTATGTTTGTTTTATGATCAGAGATCAAAAGGAAAGTAATAAGACAGTGTAAGCAATAAAACAAGGTGAGATATTAGCATATTAGAGAACAGAAGGTACTGGCAAACAACTAAGTGCTGACATTCAGCAGCCAGATCAACAAACCCTGAGCATAATTCAAACCCAGAGTCTTCTAACAACAATCACAACTGAACAGAATTTGACAATTTATTCCCTTCTTAATAATGCAAGTGTTGGCTTGAAATGGAATTTGTCTGCTCTTTATTAACAGAACCATTGACAGAGATTTTTAAGACAGTTTCCCTTGTTTATTTGTTTTAATAGTGTAGCCTTCAACTTGGAAAATGTCTGAACAGAGGAAATACATGTTTGGGTGTCAATCCAAATATTATTAAAATTAATGCAGCATGCACATCCACTTTTCGCTTTCAACGTGTTTGCCAAAAATATCAACAATTGTCTTAAATTTAAATGCCTACTTTTAAACAACTGCTGAAAACAATATAATTGTCCAAAAGCAATATAATTATGCCCCTCAACTAAGAGCCATTGCCAACACTAAACTTCGTGGTTAAACAGACTAATCTCTTCTGAGCAGCATCCTGAGATGCTCAGGACTTGCCAATGAATTTGTGGACAACCATCAGCCAAAGGCAGTTTTAGGAGGCCTTTGCAGAGCAGTCTGAATATTCTAAGAAATGAAACTTCCTGTTCTGCAAAGCCAGCCTAATAATAAAAACCCAGCAAAACCAGAAGCCCCTAACTCAATAGCACCTGTCAAAAAAAAAAACACTAATGAAAATAAATTGATATCTATTTACACATATGCTGTAGAGTATGTGCATAATGTGTTTAAATATCACTAATAAAGTTAAGTCTCAGCTAAATTTATTGGCTGACATATGAAGACCAATCTCAATAGCAAATCAAGGTTGACAGCAATCTTGGCTGTGCAATTGTTCCTTGGGAATTTGTTTTGTGTGATATTTTTAAGTTGTCCATTTTAAAAAAGTCTTCTGGCCATCATGAAATTTCAGAAGCATGATCAAAGCAACTCAGAGGCAACAAGAATCAGGCAGGGAGGCTATGACTAAAGCAGCAATTTTCTAAGCTCTGCAACAATGACCAAAGAAGGGAACAGACACTGTTCAAGGTAAGATTTAACTTCTGATAATTCTCCCTCTTGAGGAATCATGTGACAATTATTTCACTATATTGTCTAATGCCAGGCTATCTTGATAGGCTGAACTGCTTCAGCTAGATCAGGTTGTCAAGGGGCATTGGGGGACCATTAATTAACTTTTGAGTTAGACCGTTTTCTGTTCATGCATTTTCCTGGCCCAACATCCTTTTCTATTTGGGGGCATCTTCACATAGCTACACTTTCTGATCTCAAGGGACATCAGCAATATTTCTTTTATCACGCTTGCTTAACAATTTTTTTTCCAGTTAACTGTTTTTTTAAAAAAACCTGCTATATTTTTAAGGCAATGCTCACTTTAAATGAGCAGACACAAAAGATTTATAAAGGATTAATCAGTGACTTGTTTTAATAAAAGGTTAAAGAGTCAAAGGCAACTGTTTGGGATTCCAGTTAATCATGCATTTTTCTGTGAGATTCCATTCCATTTCTCATCCCTATCATTTCTAAATCTCTCCAAGAGTCAGTCCTCAGTCTATACCACTGAGCCTTTCTTCATCAGAAAGCCACAGGAGTTATTGATGAAGTGATATAAAATCCTGTTGACATAACAATATGTTAGATTGAGTCCCACAGCTATTCAATGTGTTTTGCAGCTAGCAGAAATCCAGTTGGCAGACAACATACTCAGGCTGAACTGTTGATGGATAACTAATGGCCTGTCTGGCCTGTCTTTCTTATACCAACCTTTTCTTCCTATCAATATCACCACCTGGGCTAAGAATTCAATAGTGACAATCCGGACTGATCAGATCACATAAACATACCCCATCATGCTGCTATAGAAAATAATCACTGGCAAATTCACAGAGCTAGGTGACATCAACAGTAAGGCATTTCTATACCTTAGCAAGAGCTCAGGCTGATAGTCACAACAGGTGGCAATAGCCAGCTAACTTTGGCTGATTTTGAAAAAAACTAAGGATTAGAGGAACTGTGAGCCATGGTGGCGCAGTGGTTAGAGTGCAGTACTGCAACTACTTCTGCTGCCTGCCGGCTGACTGCAATTTGGCAATTCAAATCTCACCAGGCTTAAGGTTGACTCAGCCTTCCATCCTTCCGAGGTGGGTAAAATGAAGATCCAAATTGTTGGGGGCAATATGCTGACTCTGTAAACCACTTAGAGAGGGTATCATGGAGTCTGATTCTGAGGGGGAGATTAGCAGCTGACAGGGAGTGGGAGTGTGGCTCCGGTGGCTGTGGAAGAAATGGGGGAAGGGCACAGTCTGGCTGGGCATTCAGGGGAAAAGACCCAGGGCACCCCCTCTTCATCCTAGGGCACGCAGGAAGGAATGGAGAAAGGAGCAATGTGGCTTACAGGAGAGAAAAGGGCCCTTCATTAGTTGAAGCTGGGAGAACAGGATATAAGAAGGGTGTTTGCACATAACACCTTGCTGGAAGCAAAGCGTGCAGTTATCTTTGTCCAGACTTTTCTGGGTTTTGGTGTTCCCAACTGTGTGTGCTGCATTATCTGTTGGAAGTCTGCAATTTATTATCCTGGCCTGTTGTGTTAATTACTTCAGGGTAGTTTGTGTTGGTTTTTTTATATCTATTGGTATTTTGGGTTCGGACTGCATTTCTTCCCTTTGTAGACTATTTCTGGAAGAGTTTAATCTCCAGCTGAGGATAACTGACATTGGGGCCAAGTTGGAGGTATTAAAGGGAATTTATCAACTTTTGTGACTTTGTTATTGTTTTGTTCGGAAAACACATGAGGTAGACCAGGTTCCAACAACAAAAGGCTTTATTCAAACAGTAGTCAGAATAGGAACGCTTTGGCTGCAGCCGAGGCCAGCCTTTTATACAGGCTGGCCTGCCTGCTTTCAGCCTATTGGCATTCCCTTGAAATTGCCGCCTTTCAGCAGCTCTTTGGATTGGTTCCTAGTGAACCAATCCACTTCTTACTTTACTGGACCAATCAGAACTGTAGTCTACGAGTCAACCATTTACATATAGAACAGTTATTTTTGTGCCCCGGCCCAGGTCATCACAGACGGCTGTAAAGCACTGTAAAGTGGTATGCAAATCTAAGTGCTATTGCTGTTACTAACTGTAACCCAAAACACATATACATGGAGGGCATTCTGTCCACCCTGTTGTTGAGTGAGACAGTCAGCGATGCAGAATAAACTGAAGGAAAAAATCAATGACAACCTGTGCACCTCTTTGCTACTTGTTAAGTCATGGGAACTGGCATCAATAAGAACAAAGAGGAATAGTAATCTCTGCTTACCCTCCTTAGAGAGTGTGCAAATTGGACCTAAAGGTGAAGATCAAGCAAATGGATTTACTGGCAACTCGAGGCAAAGAGGAAATTGGATCAATAAGTCAATATTACCCAGGGAAGGACCAAAACCTGGGGATAGCTCTAATTCCAATTACTATGGGCCATATCTCCCTTAGACTATTGTGAGCCAAATAAGATTTTACAGCTTTGGTCCATCAGTGGGGGAAAATGCAGTGGTTATATTGGTGCATTTCAGATAGTTGAATTAGGGTTAATGAAAATACCAATGACTACACAGGTATTCAGACTTACCTAGTAATCAAGGTAGATGTCAAAAAACAGAAGATGGAAAAATTGAAGTCCAAATCTCTGACCAAATATTATGCCAATGAAATCTACAGCTCATTTGGAGGGGAGGGAATGGTTTGTAACCTGAATGCATTTGTTAATTATATGTATCGTCAGACATTTAAACGTACAAGAGAGAAAAGTCCAGATGAGGGTTAGAATCTGTTTTCAAAACTCAGAAAGCTCATCTCAGGAATACTCTATCTACAGAATGGATGAGAGACAAAGTGTAAAATGTTCTAATACAGAGGTCGTAACCCCCGGTCTGTGGACTGGGGCCAAGCCACACAAGCAAGTGAAGCCCCATCTGTGGGATGAAGGCAGCATCTGAAACCACTCCCCCTCCAGTCCACGGAAAAACATCTCTCCACGGAATTGGCCCCTGTTGCCCAAAAGATTCTAATAAACCATTTTGCAAGAGTAAACGGTCTTCCTAATGATGACTAAATTAAACCATTACTATTACATCACTGGGAGGTATTAACATAGAGTTGTTATCCTGCTTCCTATTTCCAAAGAGCAACATGGTGCTTCCTTGGAAGGATATTTCTGTTACATACTTCATTAACTTCCTGATGGGTAACAGGGCTCTGTGAAGTTTGACCATGACAAAAATCAGAGGGGAAATTGAATTGTTTTTCAATTAAATCTGACAGTACTGGTAGCAAGAGGCCTCTAATACTGTAGGAGGCAAAGAGAACACATGATACTCTTTCAGAATTTCTGGATGAGGGTGCAGAACTGTGATCAGCAGCTTGTAAAATCCATGTGACCAGAAGCAAAGGGAATCTGGTGGAATGTTTGACAGAATCAGACTTACAATAAATCAAAACAACTGGGCAATTAGGATCACCAGATTTCTCCTTAACTTGAAAATTATCTTTCACCCAGGAATTTGGAATTTTTAATTTCACAGAAGTCATATTATTTTTAGCTAATTAAAATTATTTTGCAGACTACCAGTTGAACTTCTCTTAAGAAATAAGAGTCCTGCTAGGCAGGCACTCATTAAAGGGTGTGTGTGTGTGTGTACTGCACAGTGGTGAGATTCAAAAATTTTTTTACCACCGGTTCTGTGGGCATGGCTTGGTGGGTGTGGCAAGGTTAGGGTTAGGGTTAGGGTGGCAGAGGTGGTATTTGCCAGTTCTCTGAACTACTCAAAATTTCCGCTACCGGTTCTCCAGAACTGGTCAGAACCTGCTGAATATCACCTCTGCTGTATATGTATTAGCTATGAATGTGTACACACACACATAATTTAAATACAATATGAACAAAATGTGGCAATCAGTCATGAATTCAATTCCTCGTAAAAAGATTTGCAAAATGAACCTTTAATCTAGCAATGTCCAAGAGGGCGTGTGGTAACTGCAGCTCCTACAATTCTTTGCTCTGGAATCTATTTAGATGTCACAGCAGAGAAACCTCTTTTACAGCTTACCCTCCCTTTCCAAATTTGGGAGGGGAAGAAAAGAAAACATTAGGTTTTGTTTTTCTTCAATGTAAATATCAGGCAAATGGCTAGAAAATACTCCAGTCAGTTCCATTCAATTTACTTCTTCACTGTTCAATGTTTTTGGTAGAAGCTTTTCCTTTCCAAGATGTACTGTAAGTATCGGAAATATAATTTTTAAAATAGCATTTTATATCTGTAACTCTGTTCTACTCTGTATTTGTCTTGCTTATCAAAGGGAGTTTAATGTGGGATAGAGAATGGGTAATGTCTTCTCTCTCTTTTCCCTGCCCCCTCATCCTCCCAGCAGCTATAAAATAGCTCAGCCCAGCCAGAACCAAAAGCTCAACAAAGCTCCCACACCCCTGTCCCCACCAGCTCCCATCTTCCATTCAACCAAAATGGGCCACTCAGGCAGAGCAGTCCAGGAGTTACAAATAGGCCAGACAGGAATAAACAGAGCAAACAAAGAATATCCTGTCCACTCTGAGAAAAGCTCAAGAAAGTGATGTCTCCATTAAAATTCAAGGCAGGGAAGCTGCACACACCCTGTCAACAGCTTGGCTAATAAAATGAAAGGGTAGGGAGGGAGGAAAGGCTTATAGAGGAAGGGGGGGAAGCTTATGAAGGCATGCCAATAAGCCAAAAATATTACAGCCAATATTTTTACAATATTATAATTTCATTCATCCATTGCAATGAAGCAGAGCACAAACTGTGCCATGTGCCCCCATCACCAACAACAACCGACCCCGAGTCCCATTCACTTTTCAAGTACATCCATTTGGTAGCATTCCCAAGATCATTTCTGGGGCTCATTGGTTTAGCTATGGTTTCTGAGACTGCATGGCATTATCCAATGTTTGTTGAGATGATTTAAATAAATAACTAGGAGGAGGAGAGGACAGCATCTCTGATTTAAGAAGTGGTGTTGAATTTGGGGCCGTTTTAATTGCAACGCTGAAGAGCTACCTACTGACATAGAAGGGTATTGCTTACCTGATTTGTAAGCTTCTTCCCCAAATGCTGACATTCTAAATGTAAACAAACTACTCCATCTGTTTTGCGCACTTTTGATTAGCACTTGTGTAAAATTAACTGCTGAGGAAGCTTTAAGCAATACTATTTAGAAGTTAATGCTAGTTGCAGGATTGAGGAGAGAAATTGTACATATTCCCATTTCTTATCTCTCCGTGTATTCACTTTAAAGTTTAAATAGAACCTATGTACATGGGTTGAGCTGTTTTGCACAACCTCAACAAATGTAATACATTAACCTGAATAGGATCCATTTATTTTAGCTGTATGTTTGAGATGCAGAATTAGTGTCTTGGTGTGAATTAATGAAGCATGAATAAGAATGGATATAAAGCATCGTCACCAAATAAGCACAAGAGCACTGATGCTAAGAGAAGTAAAAGGGAAGACAGGGAAGTAGATATCTTGTTGAATTATCTCTTCCTGTGAAAGCCATTGAAACAACAGATTATAGATATGCACCTCTATATTTCAGAAATTAGAATAACCTCATTGAAATTCTGACGTTCCAGCAAGTTTTTCAGTCTGGATTATTGCAATACTTGTATGTAATTATTACATTTCTGTGTTTTTTTTCGTTTTTTTTCTCTCTCTTCTCTCTCTCTCTCTCTGTCTTAAAAATGTTGTTAAAAGTTTAAGATGAGACAAGAGATTAAAATTACTTAAAAGGCTAAGGGAGGAATTTCAGGGGACTAACCAGCTCCAGGGCTGCATGCTCCTTTGGGCTCCTCACATGATGCCACAGTCTTAACTCCATTTTAGAAGTCCAAAAGAGTGGGGGTCTGTCTCATCTCCAAGGGAAGAATATTCCCTAGGGCAGCGGTCGCCCATGGTGGGCCGCAGCCCACCAGTGGGCCTTAAGAAAATCTTGATGGGCCGCAGAGAAATCTCACCCCCAGAGCACTCCTCCAAATCAATTAATCCAGGCTGTGCAGAAACACAAGGCTGCGCCTCCCACATGGCTGCAGGAACTCTCCCCGCCCATTCACTCCTTACCCAGCAAACTTGCCTGTTAAAATTGCTATTTTTCCTTTTTCCGACCATCAGCTGTTCTGCTGTGCTGGGAGATTTAGATTAGCTAGGAAGCGCAGGAAAATGGTTATGGATTTCTTGCTTTCAGCTATTTCTTTAGATCTTCGGCTCTGCTTCCCTTTAGGACTGAAAGGTTTGCTTGCAAGCAAATTCAGTTGCAGACTCCATGGCAGCAAATTTGAAAGACTGAGTTGGCAGATAGATAGATCGCTGGAATGATTCTGTGAGCAAACTCAATCTGCCTGCTTTGCCTGATTTCTGAATAAAATTTGCTTTATTTGTATAAAAAAATCCAATATTAATAGACATTGGTCTGTTGTTGAGTTAATTATTGTGAGTTTGCTTGCTTGCAAATATTATGGTTTCTGGCAAGCAAATTTTTATGGACAAACTGGGCTAGCCAATGGCAGATAGATAGATTTCTGAATGAATCTGTGGATTCTGTGAGCAACTCAATCTGCCTGCCTGCTTTGCCTGATTTTGGGTAAAAGTTGCTTTTTTTATAAAAAATTCAATATTTATATAAATATTTATATTTACATACAAGCCATGCCCAAAGCCAGTACATGACCACCAAGCACACCCACAAATTCTTAGGCCATGCCCACAGAACCGGTTAGTGGTCCCTGGGATCTAAAATTATGAGTTTGGTGGTCCCTGAGGTCCAAAAGGTTGGTGACCCCTGCCTTAGGGTGGGGGTGATGGCAGTGAAGGATCTCTTCCTAGATCCTAGCAGTTGGGATTCTTTAACTCACAGGTTCTGCAAAATATCTTTCCTGTCTGACCGAATGGAATGGGGCGGATGGGAAAAAGATGTCCAAATTGCTATCATTCAAAAGATTTCTTACCTCACGAAAATATAACAGATTTCCAATGAAAGGCAAAGGCGGAGGATGACGGACTCCCACTTTATCAAGCCTGGAGAATGAAGAGGTGGTGTGCCTGGATTTTAAAAAAAGGGAAAAAGTTTTCACAGAGTTGAAGGAATAAGGCTCAGAACTCAGGTGAGAGGATAGCTGTGAAGTCCAACTGGTACAGCAATCATGGGGAAATCCCAGAGTCACCTGCAGTGCAAGATGGGATAGGAACCTTTTGTTCCATTTTTATTCTCAAATTTGCTATTGCTTTACTTCAGAAAAGGCTGTTGATTCAAGCTCAATTTTCTGAAATAAAATCAGATTCAGTAGTCTTAGATTGCCCCAATATCATACAACACTGTGAAATCCAACCCTACTGATCTTACTACATCAGCCTTCACCCATCTGGTATCTGCTAAATAATTTTGATTATGGCCTTCGTGGGCCATGCAAGCTGTAGATTTATGGAAATTATCATCTAACACAGCTGGAGAATGCTAGACAGAGAAAGTCATTTTAGATGCCTTCAATACAACTCAACAAGATCTGATGTTTATTTATGGAATTGCTTGCTTGCTTTCCAACATTTTGATCTAGTGCTGGCAAAGACACCTCAGGAGACAGTAATGGGAAAAATTCACTACTCTTTTTCCTTCATGGTATAATAGGAAATTCTGCTTTATATAATATAATATTTTTTCCTGGTACCATTAAAGCAGAGACAGGCAATCTGGTGGGAGAACATGAGCTATTCTGTGACAGGACACAACAAAAAAAGAACCCACAGTGATCAAGGAGGTGATTTACAGTGAAAATGGGATTTCAAGGATGGTTCCTTGTGGTTGTTTTTTTTTCTTCTTCCAAGGGGTAAGCTTTTTTATGGAAGGAGATAGCTAGGCCTAAAAGAAAGCTTGCATAAACTTTTAATATTTGACTTTTCTCTGCCCTCTACTCTGAAGAAAAAAATACCCTTCTTTTTGTCAAAGACAGAATTTCTGGGTGTTCATGATCACAGCAATTGTCATTTCCTATAAATACTTTCACAAGATTATTTTTCTTCAATTTTGTGAGAAAGCAGAAACAAATGCTGGCTGGCACTCCAAGCAGATGAGCATGGTTTTCCCATCATTGCTGAGTTTCAGATTCTTCTGGTAGTTTTCTCATAGAAGAGAGTTATTGCTCTACAACTCTTCCTGTTAGCTCACATTATCAGAAAACTATTCAACAGGTGTAAGAAAGAAAAGGCCAGCCAAAGGCTTCAAAGCTGCTGGTAGTTCTACAAGCTTTGAGTAGGGTACTATAGATACCATCCAAAGGTCACCAAGAAATTGCCATTTTTAATGTGACAGAAATTAAATACTGAAATTAAATTGTTATTAAGTACAATAGATGCAAATTTGAGGGGTTAATCAATCATCAATCAATTATTTTATCAAAAATCAATCCAGCAATGAACTCGAACTCTTTTTTCTCCTTCCTTTTCATCCTCCTCCTCCTCATCTTCATATCCCCCAAGCTCTTCAAAGCCGGATCAGCTACATGCAACATTCAACATTGTACAGCTGCACCAGATGTGCTTTGACTACTGCTAATGCTCAGATATTAATCCAAATTAAAACATAGTTGGAAGATGAAATATGGGATTTTGCATTAGCAAATGAATAAGTGTTGAATAAGGCAGGTTGTAGTGTTTGCAAATCCCCATCAACTGGATTTCAAGAAGTTTTTATATTACAGAAAATGTGTAAGCAGTAGTACTTTTTAACTTTATGAAACAATTTAGGAGATCCTAGCTAAATATGTATCCTGATGAGAGCAAATATCAGTCAACGTTAGTACCCTAAAAAAACAAACTCAATAGGCATATTTTTTTTATTGAAGTTAGGGACACATATGATTTTATACATTACTTGTCTTAAACACATTGTACAGGAAAATAGTGTCAATTCAACTCCAGTAATGTTAGATATAAACCATGGCTTATAAATCATATTGTGACATAGAATGTGACATTACCCTCTGTTTACTATCCTTCCTTCTTTTGGCCTTCCAGTTGACAATGACAAAAAGGTCACTTTTCCATAAATCCCAAAGCGATGGATTATGAATCACTCCATTTTTGTTTCAAATTTACCAGTCAACAGTAATATCTGGCAAAATCTGGGACAAAAGTTTCACCAAAGCTATAAAGATATTTGTTACACACCAGCCAGTGGATAATATATATATTGAGGTTTTTCTCCCAGTTCTATCCAGTGTATCCGAATTAATTCACTGTTAACCATAAGATGGCAATTATTTATTCATTTATATCATGCAGGAAATTTACTAGGTACTAAATAAGATCAAAATAACACCACAAATATATTTTTACACTTTTTTCCATCTCTGATAGAGGGAAACAGAAACACTTGCTTGCTATATATTTAGTGAAAAAGGTATAGTAATGAAGAAATCATAATGAGCTAGCCACGATTATAACATGCTCCAAGGAATTTCTCCACTAACAATATCTAGGTATACCTTACTGACACTAAAGCACTAAATCTAGCCCCCGGGGCCCTATTTCCAGGTTGGGCCCTTACTGACACTCAATCTCGCCCCCGGGGCCCGACCTGGAAATAGCAAAGGACTGGCCTGCGGTGCCTCTGCCGGCCAAAATGGGGAACAAAGTGCTGCAGAAGGTTGTCCAGGCTAAAAACGGGGCACAGAGTGTGTATGTGAAGGTAATATATATTTTATCAATCTCATTCTTGAATATTGTCAACCATAATCTGAACTTAACAGTGATCATCTCGTGGTAGCAGAATTACAGAGTGATCTTCCCTTCTTAGGGATTAATCCATTAATGACTAAAACTGAATACACAGGTAGTCCTCAACTTATGACCACAATTGAGTCCAAAATAAATGAGACATTTGTTAAGTGAGATTTACTGTGACCTTCCTTGCCACAGTGGTTAAGTGAATCACTGCACTTGTTAAGTCAGTAAAAGGGTTAGGTGAATCTGGCTTTCTGTTTGAATTTGCTTGTTGAAAGGTTGCACAAGGTGATCACATTACTTTGGGACACTGCAATAGCTGTAAGTATGAGTCAGTTACCAAGCATCTGAATTTTGGTCACATGACCATGGGGATGCTGCAATGGTCATAAGTGTGAAAAATAGTCTTAAGTCCCTTTTTTCAGTGCCATTGTAATTAAATGAACTATTGTAAATAAGTTGAGTCCTAAATCACATGTTGCAATGTTGTGAATAAACAGTGATGCCATAAATTACGAACCATGGTTCTATAAATCATCGTTTATAAACAGTGGTTCATACAACATACAAAACTATAGCCTATTATGGCTTAGGGCAACTAAGTGGCCTCACCTGACAAATGGACGATATTATTCAAGAAGGAAAAGGCAGCAACTATTTTATTTATTTATTTTTGACAAAAAATGGGCAGATAAATATTTTGGAAAGATAATGGGTATATTTGGGCAAATTGAAACAAAAAGACATGTTAGTTGTATATAAAAGGAAAGCTTTTCTAATGGTCTGTCTTAAAAGATGTTACAGTCATCCTGGTTTTTTAAAAATAGAAATTTTACAAAATGTAATAATATGGTGCAAGTTGCAATTCTGAAATAGATCAATTTTAAAAATTGATTTGATATCTCTGAGTCCAGATATCACAGCCCAATTCCCCAAACGTAATCTCCTAATCGCATGTTGCAGAAGGACCCTAACATACAATTTTTCCTTGATGAGTTCTGGATATGTACTTTCTTTTACTTTGTATGCTCTTAACTCAGGCAGAAGCACAGAACATTTATTATGCCTTTGAAATGTGATATTTTTAAAAATGTTTCAATGCAATTTCAACTAAGCAGCAGAAAATTTCATAACACTTTTTCATCATATAATTACATGTCTTAATTATATAATTTGATGTCTTAATTGCATAATTAAAAGGACATGATGTTTCAGCTTAATTAGACATCTTAATTATTATGCAAGATCATATGCTAGTATTGCGATCCCCTTTACAAATGTAAAAGAAGTGCTTCTAGATATAACTTCAGCCATTTTGAGATGTTAATAGGATGAATGAATTTTGATCTGAATGCACTGAGACACATGAGAAGCAGATGGAAGCATCTGCCCTGTTGTACCATTAATATTCTTTGCGTTAAAATGAGTAAGATGAGCCACTAACTCTTCTACCTTTTAGAAACAGCACAGAGGTATTCCTTGTAAATTATTTGAGATATGGTTACAGTCTTAATAAAACTATCCAACTTCTCAAAGATGCATAAGAGAATTGTGCTCGAATGTTGTCTGTTACACACTAAAGCATGCAGCCCTTTGGTACACCATATGCTCATCATTTCACAGTTGACAAGCCAGTATACACCAGTCTGTTTTATATACTGGGCAAAAAAAGAAGATACAAGTTATAATAGTGAATAATAATAATGCATAAGAAGAAAATGGCTCAGATTGATAAATCTAAACAAAGAACTTCTAAAAATTGCAATATACTGGTAGTTTTTAACTTATGACTACAATTGAGCCCAACAGCTCTGTTGCTAAGTGAGACATATGTTAAGTAAATTTTGCCCATTTTATGACCTTTCTTGTCAAAGTTGTTAAGAGAATTACTGCAGTTGTTAAATTGGTAACATGGTTGTGAAGTGAATCTGGCTTTCCCATTGACTTTGGTTATCAGAAGGTCACAAAAGGTGATCACATGACCCCAGGATACTACAACAGTCATAAATATAAGTCAGTTCCCAAGCATTTAAATTTTGATCACATGACTGTGGGAATGGGATGTCGCAAGTCATAAGTTTGAAAAACAGTCATAAGTCACTTTTTTCAGAGCCGTTGTAACTTTGAATGGTCACTCAATGAACTGTTGTAAGAAAAGGACTACCTATAATTGATAAAGGAAGGCTCTGTGCTTGGTCAGTGTGAAATTTGGGCATGTAAGATCTGTAGATCTAATTCTTAAGAGTTGTATTATATGCAGGCATCTTCAACACTGTTCTTGGGTTCTCTGACTAGGAAAGGGAGTCAATCTCTAAGATGACAGAATTTGGACTATTGGTCAGGCTTAATCTTATGTTGAAATCCCTGACTATAACAATACAAACAAAGGAGGAGCATAGCCAAAGACCATTAATGTGGGTTTTCCACTTTTGACCAGGTTTCTATGATTCAAGATAAAGGTAATATTATGTGCATATAAACATTTACTGGAAACAAATTCTAGTGACTGGCTGAAATATGGATGTTCAGATCTGCAAAAACTGTGTCTCATTCCAAGGCCTACTAGAAAAGACAAGCATTTATCACCCCAAATATGCAAATCACTATGCAAATTCAGTCTCCTGAAATAAAAGAATTTTTAACTGGGTTATATAATTTGTAAATGCAGGTTCTCTTGTTCTGAGTTCTCATGCAGCTATTTCCAAAAAAAGCAGTAATAATAATTCAGGTAATATTATAAGTAAACTGGACGTTTTAGGAACAAAGTGGTAGGAACTCATATGCTATGCCAGGCCTTGAGCCTAGACAGGGGGGAACTATAGAAATATCTAAGATTCTGCCACCAACAAGAGAACTCAGCAACTTTCAAAAGCTATTGGATTCTTCCAGATCTTTGTTCTGCAATAATTTTGACAATAATTAATAATCTGCCAGGTACATACAATGGTACTTCAGTACTCAGTTGGTTCCAAGAAGCATGAGGACTACCAAAAATGATGAGTACCAAACAAATTTTTCCCATAAGGAGTTAGTCACTAGGCAACCAACACCAATAGGTTCTAGCTTGTGTCTTGAGTTCCAAACACACAATGAGTACCAGATCAAAATGTTCATGTCAAAATGCATTGAGTACCAAATTCAATGAGTTTCAAAGCAGTTTGAATACCAAGATACACTGTATAGTTTAATAAATCAAAAAGAACTATGAATAGAATCAATCTTGGGGCAGCAAAGGATGAACAAGGATTTATATTCCTTTATTTCACATACTGGGCAGAAAATTCAGATACAATTGAAATAAGATGAATAGCCTGTTAATGGATTATTTGCTGTTTATTGAAAGAAAATATTAATTGCTTTTCTAGAACTCACTTCAGTTTTTATTAAGGGATTAAAAATAGACCAAATCAAATCAAAGAATTGACCGAGAGACCGAGAGATCAGTACCCATGTTTAAAATGGGACTAAATAAATAGTTGTTTGAATCAGTGGTCACCGGAGTACTTTTGATTATGCAATGGCCTGCCCGTTACCCTATTCTCAAATTATTATTAAACATATTTACTTGACCATACATCTCACAGAAATGACCCAACTCAGTCAATCGGAATAGAGCTAGAAGGGTCCTTGGAGGTCTTCTACTCCAACCCACTACTCAAGCAGGAGAACCTATACCACTTCAGATAAGTGACCGTCCAGTCTCTTCTTAAAAACCTCAAGTGATAAAGCACCTACAACTTTTGAAGGCAAGCAGTTCCACTGTTAATTGTCCTCACTGTTAAGCTTTTCCTTAATTCCCAGTAACTTCATTGCTTGATTAGTTTCCATCCATTGTTTCTTGTCTTGCCTTCAAGCGCTTTGGAAAAGAAGTTGAAAGGTTGCCCCCCCCCCCAACTTCTTTATGGCAGCCCTTCAAATACTGGAATACTGCTATCACGTCACCCCAGTCCTTCTTTTCTCTGGACTAGCCTAACACAATTCTTGCAACAATTCTTCATATGTTTTCATGTCCAGGCCCTCAGTTATTTTAGTTGCTCTTCTTTGCACTTTTTCCAAAATGGTAACACCTTTTTTGTAATGTGGTGACCAAAATTGGATGCAGTATTCCAGGTGTGGTTTTACTAAGGATTTATAAGGCAGTACTAATGCTTCACATGATTTTGATTCTATGCCACTGTTTATACAACCAAGGATTATATTCACTTTTTGGGTGGCAGCTGCACAGTACTAGCTCATATTTAAGTGATCGTCTACTAGGATTCCAAGGTCCTTCTCATGGTTACTGTTTTGAGTCAGGTTTCACCTAATCACTACTTGTATTTTTGGTTTTCCCTCCCTATGTATAAAACCTGGCTTTTCTCCACATTAAATTTCATATTGTTGGTTAGGGCCCATTGTTCAAGTCTGTCAAGATCTTTTTAGATCTTAAGCTTGTCTTCTGGGATGTTTGCTATTCCTGCCAGCTTAATGTCATCTGAAAATTTGATGAGTTCCCCTTCTGTTCCCATATCTAAATAATTTATGAAGATATTAAAGGAGACTCACATAACTCACATAAACTCACATAAGACTTTGGGCAAGATCCCCATATCTTGTGAGAATTATTATTGTTATTGTTATTCTATTTTGTGAGACCATATTGTTAACTTTTGATATGAGATCCACTGAAGTAAATGATTCATAATAAACCAATCTTTCTCCAGGAACTTGTTATTTAGATATATATTTAGCAAATATCAGCTAATGCAGGAAGCAGGATGACTACAATCTTTTAAAAAAAAAAAAGACTTTATGGGCAAATTTCAAATTAGGAATTACTCAAAATCAGCAACTTTGAGCTAACTTTCAGTTATTTTTCTTTTGTAACATCAATTTGATTTTCAAATATGCAGCTTATTGAAGAATACTGATTTCTGGAAGTCAACCACTGTTTTTCTCTCTGAAAGACATAATTCTGCATCTTCTCCAACAACACCATTTATGTTATCTGTATACTAAGAGCCTTCTCTAACTTGGCTGCTCCAGATTTACACAAGTCCTGTTCTCTCTCACACTAAACAACTGACAGAACATGACATGTAAACTGCTTATCTAAAACTTGATTGAGAATGCCAGAATCTATTCCTATTGCTTCCTCATTTTGGGTCCATATTTAAACACAGCTCAGCTTTACATCAATCTGACAGTGGGGGAAAAAGCTATTCTGGCATTTCTCAAAAAAAAAATGACATAAGCTTAAGTCTCTATGATGTTTACCATGAATCTGTTTCATGTTCCTTTGGAAAAGATATGGATGTTTTCTAGGAAGAATGCCAAAGGCTGGAAGAACGAAATGCCACCCAGTTTGACCCCTGCACATGCTTACCTATTTCAGATACCTTTCCATATTTTGTGTCTGTTTATTAGGGGTGGAGACAGTTTGGCTAATCCATCAGTTTACTGTGTTGACTGCAGGTCATAACAAATAATGTGCTTTAATGGTATCCTGCTTGATACTGCATGAGTCTCTGGAACACTTGAGGGCAATCTGTGGTCATTGTCCATCTCCACTAGTCTGTGGAGACAAACACTTGTAGTCATCCAGTAGGTAGCTTCCCACAAACCTGCAGTAGGTTTAAATTAAGGAAGAGCCAAACATTTCTCTCTAGTTTTATTGCTCTGATTCAAGCAACCTGAACCAATAGGATCAAAGTATTGGCAGAATCAATAGGATCTGCCAATTGGATTGAAGCGCTCCTAACTGCAATTATGGCTGAGATTGCACAATATAAAATATCCATGCATTTTGATTTAGCTTAATGCATAAACCCACATAGTAGCTGAATTCCTGTCCTTTAGCAACATACAGTCCTCACTTAACAACATTTAACAACATTCAGCAACTGCTTGAAGTTACTTTGCTGAAATAATGATACAAATATCCCATCTTCAAAGTTATGGCTATTGCAGAGCCAGGGATTGTGGAGTGCAGGAAGGACAGAAATGCAGAATGAGTGGAAATGAGAGCAGGAGAATAGGAAAAGGAGTAGAAGTATGTAAGCGTAGGAGAAGTGTGAGATCCTCAGCCAACGGCACAGTGTAACATTTGCAACTGACCTTACTAAAACTACCATCACTAAGTGTGTGGTCACGTGATGTTTCTTCTATGATTGCATTGCGTGGCAATAAAAACTCTGGTCCCAATTCTGGTTGTTATGTGAGGACTACCTATATTATTTTGCATTTTCTTTACACCATTAACATTAGCAGCAGATTTTAGGACACAAAAATATCCTCCAAATACAAATCAGAGTAAAGGCTTGCTTTTTTTTAACACCTTCTGCAAAGCTTATGAGAGGATGAAGTATGAAAATTTTCTCTCGCTCTGCAGGGCACCCCTCATTTTTTTTTGCTCAGTCTTTCACAAAGATTACTGCTAAAATTAGTTTCCTCATCACTCACAATTACCTTTCTTCAGTAAAGAGAGATTCCTTGCATCTTTTTAATGTCTTGTTTTTCTTTCACAGCCCTAAAACTCTCTGTTATAATGAAAAATCAGGAATTGCCATTAAGAGAGAAGTCACCGGAAACATCTTAGTCAAAATGTTTTCCTCAAAGACGGCAGATAAGAAGAGGTTTGCATTTTTTTCAGTTATGGCTGCTGGCATATTGGCAAGCACAAGGCTGAGCCATCTCGCACTTACGCACACCTGGTTCATGGAAGAGAACAACAAACAGGAGAGATGAGTCAGTGGTGCTTATGAAACACACATTCGTCATCTGATGCTGCTGTTGTGCCCATTGTTTTGTTAACAAACTGCAGCTGGTGATGATAAACCAACACAAAGGTTGATGGGGTCTCAGCTTCCTAAGATTACAGTTTGGTTAGATTACCAGGTAGAAGATCAAATCTATCCTGACAAACTGTTGATCTGGCTAAAGAAGAGTAATTGGCAAATGCCAACCATTGATGGGCAAGACTAACAATTTATTTATTCTATTCACATCTCATGCCTCTATTGATCATTTATTCAGCTTTCTAAGTCACTCATTCTAACTGAGCCAATTAGAAAGCTGAAGAGGTGGAAAATCTCTCGGTCACAGGGTTTTGTTGCTAGCAACACTTCGCACATACATTTTTCAGATGCAACCTTTATACTTCACAAAGAAAAGATATTTCATATCATGCAATGGTCAAAATAAATGGATTTCCCTACTTCAGTTGTAAGCCTTAAGAAGCTAACTCATGATGTGGTCTACACTTGCAGTGAAATGAGGGAAGAGGGGACAAAACTATTCCTTTCCTTTAAATAATCCCCCACAAAAGATTTGCTGGCAGTGAAGAACCAGCCTGGCAGAATTGATCTCAATCTTTTTCTTTCTAAGTGCTGTGGTGGAGAAGACAGGAGAATTACACATAGTTTATTTTATGTAGTCAGGTAGAGAGCAGTCAAAAATGGTCTCTCCTACTGCATTTGTAATGGAGTCAATTCAATTACTTTAAAATGTCACAACACATTTTCTACTGAATACGCAACCTAACTGAACACGAAGCATATGAGGCATGTTTGACTGCAGTACCACACATTAGAACATTGAAACATAGAGTTGGAAGTGACCTCACAGGTCTTCTAGTCCTGTCCTCTATTCAAGGCAGGAGACCGTATATCATCCCAGTCAAGTAGTTGTCTGGTCCAGTTTTGAAAACCTCCAGTGATGGAACATGCATAGCTCGGGAATGGGGGGAAGCTATTATGGGATCCAAGCCTATTTCCAAGACATTGGTCTTCAAAACATCTTCTGGCAGCATGACTACCATCCTAGATACCCATGGTTAATTTCTCAAGACTGAAGAATGCAATAGTTGAAAATGTCAGTAAATCATGTCTATCTTATCAGAAGATTCCTGGGACTGAAGTCACTCTCTGAATAGCATTAGCTTATCTCAATCTGGTGTCCTGTAGACACGTTGATGAAAAAATTTACAAAGCCCACCTACTCATCTGTTTAGCATTTTCTTCATGAATCTAAAGATCAAATAAGTACTGGGACCACAAAAAAGGGAATAGCAGCATCCACCTACAAGCATCTTCCAAGTCCATGGATCATTCACTCCCAATTTAAGGCATTAACCTTCACAGAAAATTGGAAAGGTCCAAGAAACATTTCTTCCTTACAACAATCCATGATTATCACTGGAGGAATGAGAAAAGCCTGGTGGCTTTCAGTAACTATAATAATTATATGGTCAACAGGAAAGTTCTGCCCACTGTATATATTTAGGTCTATTATCTACATCTAATATCTACAATATCTACATAATGTCTAATATCTACAATATCTATATGTAGACCCATGGTAAAGCAGTGGTTAGAATGCAGTATTGCAGGTAATTCTGCTTACTGCCAGCAGTTCCATTCTGACCAGCTGAAAGTTGACTTAGTCTCCCATGCTTCCAAGATCAGTAAAATGAGGACCCAAATTTTGGGGGGCAATATGTTGACTCTGTAAACTACTGAGAGATGGCAGTAAAGCGCTGTGAAGTGGTATATATGTCTAAGTGCTATTGCTAAGATGTGGATAATTTAAATAGCAAGAATATTAAACAAATGGGACTGTCTAGTCTCTTAAAAGCCTCCAGCATTGAAGCATTGAGCAGACACGTGCTATCTTCCTGCCCATCAATCAACAAGATCTGTAGAGCTTAAAACATATCTTCATTGCCCTGCAACATAGGCTTTTGGGTTAATATATTGCTTTTTAATGAAATAATTAGCAGGTATATATAAATGAGTAAAAGTTTCTACCTGGCGCTCTATTCCTTAAAGCCAAAGAATATAAGCACACAATGCACTTAACATAAGGCAGTACGAAAGTTTCATTCTATAAGAATGCTGAAGAAAACTTCCACCTGGCCTAGATGAAGCAATCAAGCTAATATCTTCAGAGGACACTTCCACAATCTATATTTATTCAGGTTTAAGAATGAACCCCTTCAGGCTAGTAAGTCAGTGGTACAGCAATGACCTCTGAAATCCTTCCAGTATATAGATCCACAGGATAACATGAGCAAGTGTCTGGTTATGTTGTGCTGACTTGCAGCTTTCATGCTTGGATTAAATGTAGACTCTCCTAGAATGCTAAAACTGGCATTTGAAGAGCTTTACAGTTGAACTGAAGAACTTGTCTCTGAAGGCATCCGGTGATGGGTTTCCACTCACTCTAATTTTACATCATTTTTCAAGTTTAAATACCACACACTTTTGAAAGACTTCAAAGTTGCCCTAATACACTGTGCATAATTTTCTTTTTATATTAATCCATGCAGTCTTGAATAAGGAACAGCATTTTCTCCATGATCTCAAAACAGATTAATAGGGGCTTTGTTCTTAAGAGGAGCAGATGAGAGGAGGGCTTGATTCATACATAGGTAATTAACTGAATACCTCTTTTTGGAGAGTAGACCTATTACAATGCCAGGTGCCAGACAACATTTAAATTCCACAGAGCTCAGAATATTTTGTCAGTCTATAACACAGATTAGTTAATAAACTGCACAGCAAAAGAGCAAGTAATATGTCAATTGTGTGCTGTCAAGATTCCAACTTTATACGTAGGATGATCTTTTATGCCAGATTAGACTTTTTTTTACAGATTTTCACCCTAAATATTCAGTTCTTGATTGAAAGGAACTTATTAAGAAAACCTTCCCATCATGGGTTGCTAGGATTGCTAGCAGACACATTTCAGGATTTGGGAAGGGAATCCAAGACTATCAAACTTGGCAAGGGTTTAATTATCTGAATTATATGCCATATTTATTTATTTGTGGGGTCCTTGGTGGTCTCTGAGCTTGGTTGTTTTCTTGAAGGTTTTTCATTATGATTTACCAAATGATGTTACAGTTTGGTAAAGAAACATCTGCAAGAAAACAACTCTCAGAAAGCACCCAGGATCCCCACAGTTAAACCTATATAATAAATGTATAGCCTCAGAAAGGCTCTGTAAGTCAAGGTGGCATATATAATGTTCCCTTCTCCTGTTTTTTCCCACAAAAACGAGCCTGTGATGTAGTTTGGGCTGAAAGATCATGACTGACGTAAAATCGCCCACCTACCGTAGCTTCTATGTCTAAGGGAGGATTAGAATTCAGAGCCTCCTCACCTTCTAGTCCAGCATCTTCTTCAATTAGTCTTATCTTTTATTACAGTCACAGATCTGAATATTATTTATTTTTTAACAATCCACAGAAACTCTAGAAATATTGTTATAAAAATGTTAATATTACACTGTTTCCTTCCTAGCCAGATTCTCAAAAGTATGGAAAGATAATTCAACATTTTGATTTTGATTCT
Source organism: Laticauda laticaudata (assembly GCA_004320025.1). Classification (NCBI taxonomy): domain Eukaryota; kingdom Metazoa; phylum Chordata; class Lepidosauria; order Squamata; family Elapidae; genus Laticauda; species Laticauda laticaudata. Next base: position 51,808 of record BHFT01025537.1, read on the forward strand.
GATGAGTTGAAAGTTTTATAATACAGTATGATACTCCTCCCAAATGTATGTAAGTCATCAAAAACAACATAAAAATAGTTTAAATAGAATAGGAATAGAAACAGAAGTGGAATACATAATTCCACTTCGGGTAGCAATATTCATTTAGTTACTAGTTTTAGCATAAATGTTTTGAGGGTACTGAAAAAAATATTATTTATTTCTTATTATTATTTATATAATTTATTGTTTATTTATATCATTTATAATTTATATTATTTTTTATTTTGTTTATTGCTTCATTATCCATTTCTAGCAAGATTTATAAAATCATATGACATAAGAAATTCATTCAATTTTTGTTATAAACTGCCAGAGCATAAAGCATTGAAAATTAAGCACAGTGTATATTTCTTTGGATCAGTGAAATTTTAAAATATGGGAAATATCACTCTCATAAATTAATAGCAACAGAGTTCTGAGCAGTCCTTTAATTGTAGATCATAATATTTACATTAACACCTATTCCTTTTTGACTATAACCATTAAAATTATAATTGTTCTAGTTTAGTGTGATGTTGACATTAGGCATGGTACTATATAAGTCAGAGGTGTCAAACTCAATTTCATTGAAGGCCACATCAGGGTTGTATTTGACCTTGGGAGTAGCCAGGGTGGGCATGGCCAGCTCAACATCACGCGTGTCGGGGGCACCTTCCTGCAACCCTCTCCCAATGGCCTTCCTGAGCTCCATTTTTGCTGGCAGAGGTACCGCAGGCCCTGTTTCCAGGGTGGCACCATGGGCCAAATCAAAACATCCCACAGCCAGATCTAGCCCTTGGGTCTTGAGTTTTGACACCCTGACATTAAAATAGATATTACTCTACTAACAAACTTTCATGTTGCAAACTTTTGCAGATACAAACAAGCTTGTTTGCACCTAGAAGTCGGGAGAAGGCAGACAGGTTTGTTCATATTGGCAAAATACATACACTGTGTACCAGAAACAAAAGCCCCTCCAGCCTTTTCCCAACTCCTTGGGTCCCTCCAGGCTGCAATTGCAGACAAGTACTGCATAATTTTCAACCATACATGTGACAGCATTGCAGCAAAATTTGACAGGTCCAGTGAATCCTGGACAGCAGTAGGAAAAGGAAGAAAAGGAAGATGGGAGAAGACAGAAAAAGGCCAGCTTCTACCACGCCATGTAGTGTGCCAGAAACCAATTCCTTCTGTGCTCTCCCAATGTCTGCCTTATATCCCTTTCTCCCACATGGTCTGAATTGAGCATATTTTTATGCTTGTTGGAGCAAAACACAAAAGCAGTGTCTCAAAATGTAGCCTGTTCATAAGTCACGTAATATATGTAGTCTATAAATGTACCTTAGGTCTTAGCTTTTTGTTGGTGAGACAACTAAGGCATAGTCAATAAACCATGGTTAACTAAAAGCTTTATGTGTTTGCATGTGTGTCATTTACTGAGACCTGAATGAACTGATGAAAGAAACTTGACATTTTACTGATTTGATTTGATTTTGACACTCTGCAGTATCAAAACTCCAGGACAGTTTGGTCTAGTAGTTAAGGCACCAGGTTAGAAATCAGGAGACTCTGAGTTCTACTCCTGCCTTAGACATGAAAGCCAACTGTGTGATTTTGAAGCAAGTACTCCCTCTCTGCCCCAACCCACTTCACAGTATTGTTGTTATGGGGAAAATAGGAGGAGGAAGTAAGTATTAGTTATATTCACAGTCTTGAATTATTTATAAAAATAACAAAGTTCAGATGGAGATGTAACCCAAACACAATAAAAAGCTTTGGCAGGAAAAAAGACAAAATCTTAATCTAATTCTAATTTAAGGATAATTTCCTAAAATAAAAAAGCAGGAAAATGACCCTAAGTGCATGGCAATGGGCTAAACTTTTTAAATAAAGTGATTCAGTTAGAATTGGGGAGGGGGAGGTTTACAAAATATAAGTCTGGGGGCTTGAAATTAAACACCAATCCAGGGTTAAATTTGAAACACCTCATCTCCAGATGCTTTTGAATGCTGGCAAGCTTAGCAGTAAACTAAATATTATTTCCAATATGATCCAGATTCAGCTTCCAAATAAACAATCATTAAGTAAGAGAAGAGGCAATGGCCCCAACTTGAAATCTTGGCAAGGCAGGGTAGATTGACAGGCTGACTTAATAGCAAGATTTTGCTCTCAAGATGCCTGAAAAAGTACTGAAAAAATGCTGCAGGATCTGGCTGAGATCTTGTAAATTTTCAGTGTTTGAAAAGAATTTGTGAAATCTCACTCAACAAAACTGGAAACTTGTGAAGCATCAAACTATTTCACATAAGATGCACAAGTTATTGCAAGCTTTAGAAACCTCTGACTTGTTAGTAACTTCATGCTAACCTCTACAAAGAGAGTTGTGTATGGATTCTATTCTAGTCAGAAACAAGAAAAATTAATGTAGCCAAATTTTCATTCAGAAATTCATTAAATGGATTCTTTCAGCTTTCTTTATATCTGGGAAATAAAATACTTCCTAGTCCCAAGAAATCTCTCTCTATCTTCTCATTCAACATTCTTTTCCTTTACACATGTTCTTGGCCTTCATGAGGAACATAAACAGGAGCCTTCCATATGAATGAAGTCTTTCATTTAATTCACAGGTGCTACTGTGTATTACAGGGTGTATGTAATAAATATGGCAGAGATCCAGGCTCCTGGCACATCTGTTATGTCCTGCAAAGTGACCACCTAAGAATTTATTTTTAAACTCATACTCAAGTTGAATACAGCCAATAATTATGCACCTGGATTAACTTTTTTGTTCCTTGTATTAATGAACACAATGCAAATACCCCAGATAACACAGATGCAAACAAGGCTGTGTTATCTCAGAATAGATTTCCGGAGGCTTTCAGCACACAAGTTTGATGTTTGGCTTACTGGCAGCATGAAAGAAATCTGCAGAGGAAAATTGTTGCACAAACAGACAATTCCGACTACAACTAACAAAGTGGGGGTAGAGAATAATAGGGTAAAAGTGGAAAGTTATGCTTTTGCAACCCAGCATACAGTTTCAAGCCAAATTCAACAGAGACATGGGGGAGGGGGGGAGGAATGAAACAAAAATATTCTGCTGCATTAGATCGATACATATTCAGGCTAGCAGTAACTGTTAGAATCTATGAAGTCTATTATTGACCTTTCAATATGTTTATTTAATATGTTTTCACATATTTGGGCACAGGTAGGAGGATACTTGTAGCCTTGTGACACCAACACATTTACAGTAAGTACAACTGATATGGGGGCTGGTGCTGCTGTGACACTGGAAAATGCATAGCATTTTTTATCAGGTCCAGAATATAGAGGATAGATCTACCTGTGGGAAAATAAGTAAGTGTTCACAAGGAGATCAAATGGCACCTTTCCCTATCAAGCTCAAACAAAGGCCCTTCTATGGCTCTTTTTGAGCATATGAGAATGATATTCCCATGACACCTGGAATGATAGAGCTCTAGAAATAAATCACACTCTATTTACCTTTTTAAAATTATCCAAACCTTGAAAATGGCCTGAAAACATACTGAAATAACAATAGCACTTAGATTTATATACCACTTCATAGTGCTTTTACTGCCCACTCTAAGCTGTTTACAGAGTTCACAGCCAATTGCCCCCAACAGTCTGGGTCCTTATTTTACCAACCTTGGAAAAATGGAAGGCTGAGTCAACCATGAGCCTGATGAGATTTGAACTGTCAAATTGCAATCAGCCAACAGTCAGCAGAGTAGCCCTGCAATACTACATTCTAACCAACTGCGCCACCACCACTTTATTTAAAAAAAGGAAGAGATGTAACATTCTTTTTTAACCTTAACACTTTCCACCTGTAAAACTTTCTCCATGGCCAAAGAACGTAAAAAAATTACAGCTGTTGAAAATAGGTAAGAGTGTGGAAAGAACCTCCAGTAAAAAAAGTACCCAGGACATTCAAAGGCCTCCGAGCTAGACCACAAAGAAGATAGATTTACTGATAGAGAATCCAGTCTTTCTAAAAGTAATAGCATTATTCAGGGTAGCCATTTTTATTCCTCTCTTCATTAGAGTTGTTATTATTCATTTTTATATATTATTTATTATACTTATACATTATATTATATATATATATATATATATATATAATATATATATAATATATTTATATATATAATATTATTGATTTTATATATTATTATTATTCAATTATTCATAGGGTAGGTTTTTTATATTTTTATATCTATTGCTTTTATATGTGTGATTTTTTTTTTCAATTAATGTGCACTGCCAAGAGTTGCTTTTGGTGAGATGAGCAGCTATACAAATTTTCTTAATAAATAAATTTGATGATGATGCAATATTTTGAGTGTTGAAGTCCACCCATCTTCAAGCTGTCAAGGTTGAGAAACACTGACCTGGAGGATACCAGTTTGAAGAAAGTTGGCCCAAAGCAACTTTCCATTAGTACAATGGGAAAGTTAAAAAAAAATACTGAATAGCCAGGGAGAAGATAATAAATAACTGACCATGTAAATATCCTAGGAAAGAACATTTCGTAGGCAACCACAAAATGGTTAAGATTCATGGAGTAAGTTACTCTGTGAGTTACATGGAATTCAGAATAGCTATTTATAGGTAGATATAGGAAGTTCTTTGTTGCTAAAAATGGAAAGGCCAAGCCAGATTTAACTTTATCTTGGGGTGGTTTCTTCAAGATAATTGTGTCATGCTTAAATCCACCTCTGCCACACACTCTTCTTTGCATGAGGAATGAAAACTGAATAATAGTTATATTGTACTTTTAATTGTAGATTTAATTTTAATAATGTGTGTGTGTGTGTTTGTGTGTGTGTGTGTATGTGTATATACAGATTGCAGTCACATTCAATGAAAGGCATGCTTAGTAAGCTGAAATATTTAAATGTTAACATTAATATTTTAAAAATAATAATTTTAAAAATCTCTGCATGTACTTCAGTTGTTAAATATTAGAATTTTTACCTCAGAGCCCTACACAATACAATCAAAAGGTCAGCTGCGTTTTTACATCAAGATGTATACTGGTGGTAGGAGTTCTACTTCAGATTTATGACTGCTTGAAAAAAACTATCTAGATATTTCTGGAATGGAAGATCTGGTAAATAAAGAGTGCTTTCTCACTGTTTAAATTTAAAACAATCAAAGCGAACCAGCTTTGTTAGTTTTGCTGGTTTGTTGGAAGTCACTCAGAATCACTTTCAGTGAGATAAGCAGCCATTTAAATCTGATAAATAAATACCTAAAAGTAACTCTCACAAGCATATAATACAGGCACAGGATAATCAAAGATATTTAAACACATTTTCTAAAGTTCTCCAAAATATAACCAATGTGGACATGCATTTTTTATTTCTTATTACTAAATAATATTCCCAGGAAGCTATACTATTCAGATGCACAGAATTTGCAGTTATACTGTAGATACTGGTGAATCTATCCAAGTACCAGCTTGAATGCAAGCTACAGAGTTTCATAAAATTTTGTTGTAAATAATTGGTGGGGGTAGGGAGGCATGCAAATTTAATAATTACTATTATCATAGTTGATCATACAGTCAGCCAGATGTTTAGACTAGATTTGGCATTCTTGTTCACTTATTGAGTCTTTTCCTGGGATCTGGGATAGGCAGATGCAGGCTGTAAGTTATTCTAAATAAAGCTGCGTTCTGCTACTGACAGGTGATAATTTTGTCAATACCGATGGTGTTCAAGTGGTACTCAGTTGTTTTGGCATTGCATCCAAAGGCTCTATGACTAATGATACTATTTTTGCTTTGCTTTCCCAGAATAATAATTATTATATAAAACAGAAAAGTGAAGCAATATACAGTCTCAAATTTCTCCTAGCTACAGAATTCCTGAGGAAAGTAGCTGGTTCCACTGATACTCTTTAAGGTAAATAAATGTCCACAATATATTGTAAACATCTAAGGCTTTTTAAATTCTGCATTGAAAAAGTTTTAAAAATTCCATTTTAAGACCTCCAAGGTCCCTTCCAACTCTGTTATTCTATTCTATTCTAAGTTATTTTACATGGAACAAGACAGACCTTAAAAGTATTATTACCACCATAAAATTTTTGTCAAACAATTATACAAAGGTTTTTAATGTTCAACTTTTAAAACCACATATTATCAGATTGTCTGTAACGCTTATACACACTCTTTGGGGCCCTATTTTTGGAATATTTAGATCTTTTATGGTGCAAAGTTTTGCCATGGTGAGTAAGGCCAAACATCAATTTTTATTGGTAGGTACATTGTTAAATATTACTATTCCTTGTAAATGCCCCAAAAATATCTATATAAAGATTATTTTATATATTATTAACTCTCAAAATACCCTCAAGATATGTTGGTATTCAATTTCCATAGTTCTTAGCCTTTCAGTCCAACTTTGACATTCTTCTTCCTCCAGCAGAGCATTCCTAGGATAATCTAATGACTAACTTTAACATAATAAATGGAAATACATAAATACAGCATGTTATATAAATTAAACAAAAGAAAGTTGCATGGTTTGCATTGCTTTTGTCTGGTTTCTTTCTGTTCACAGATAAAAAAAGACTTCACCTGTAAAATTTCTACTTGTCACAAGTCTATGACAAACGGAGTAGCTTCAGCAGAAAACAGGTGGGAAACCTACTATCAGCTTGGCAGAAGTATCTTCCATTGGGGGAAAAACTGCCTATCTTTTATTTTATTTTTCTTTTCTTATTATAATGAATGGCAATGCTTAAATTAATGCTATAAAATGTGAAGTAGCTTCATTATTATCAACATCCCTCCATCTGTTATTTCCTTGTTTTATTCTTTTTTATATAGTTTCAAAACATTTTTATCATTGATAAATGGTATTTATTCTTTATTTTAGTTTTGTTATATGCCACTCAGAGATGCTTTTGATGAAATGGGCAGCTATATAAATTCAATAAATAAATAAATCACTAGGAAACAATGTGCAGAATTATCTAGTCTTCTCCATTTCCTTCTGGCAGTGATCTTTCCAAACTATAACAGAAAGCAAGTTTCTTTTCATTTGGCAGGATTTTCTTCTGAGTAAACCTGCTTATATCTATATTTCCTGAAACCAAAGATAATGTATAAGACAGTGAAAAAATACAGTCTTATGAAAACTGTTCGACTGATATTCCCTTATTGGTTTCTTCCTACCACCTTCTTCCTTCTTATTATCACAAGACACATTTGTAGAAAACAGGATGTTTAGAATTCATACAGCTCACATGACAAAGTCCATAATTGGAGGAGGGGGGAGGAGGGAGATGCTCTGTGATCAAATGTGGATTCCCAAAAATCATGCATTGAAACTGTTCTATATGTAAATGGTTGACTCCTAGACTACAGTTCTGATTGGTCCAGTAAAGTAAGAAGTGGATTGGT